>CM056389.1:34952826-35133216 GCA_029718625.1 Synaphobranchus kaupii | reverse complement strand
TGGATCACTTTAAGGGTTGTTTCTCCTGACAAATCTTCCTATTGAACTTTATGGAAAAATAAGTCAGGAGAGCAAACCCTTCAAGTTATCCATCCAAATCTATTGCATATCTGGCAGCAGAGTGATGGTTTAAAGCTGCAGTTGGCAAGTTTGAAAATATACAAGGCAAAAAGACGTCCCCCTTTTGCTCTCCTCTCTCTTAAGCCCCTCCCACAAAATTATACTCCTGTGGACAGACAGGACAGACGTCTCTTCTGCGGGGAAGATATTTTGCTTGTAGATGGTTGCCCTGATTGGTCGCTACATAGCTAGCTCTCATTGGTTGGTTTTTAGAGACCGGGTTGAGATTTTTTGACAACCTAATACAGAGCCCAGGACACTCACAGAAACCAGATTTTTTCCCAGAACACTTGATTTATTGATTGCTGCTAGAATATGAGTAAATGTAATAATTTAGCCAAAATTGTATCGAAAAAATCTTGTCTACTGCACTTTTAAGGCTTGTTTGATACGTCAGACCCTTGATGACTTGGAGCCATTTAGTCAACCATGTGTTCCATACTGCTCCAGTGTAATTTACAGCTAAATCTTGTCCCACCCCCCAATTCCCATTGAGATCCATTCAAATGCAGAGAGGTTATAGTATCGCTTGTACGAGTGCCAGAAAATAAGATATCGAGTCTTTTGATATTGTTGGGTCACAGACATCAGGAAGTCATGGCATGCAAAGGATATGCAACCAAATATTTGAAATACCTGATTTTTGAAGCCTGAAAATGGGGGGGGACTATGTAATAAAGGTTCTATAATTTCTAAACGGTTCATCCAATATGGATGTACATACCCTCAAATTAAAGCTGACCGTCTGTACTTCAACCTCATTGTCATTGTATCCTTTCAAACTCAAAGGGCTAGAGTACAGAACCAAAATAACAAAAAATGTGTCACTGTCCAATGAATTATGGTGCTCACTGTATAGTATGTTTTTTTGCATATGTACCCTATCTGTGACTGTGGTTGTCCCCCTAACTGTGGTTACCATGGAATTTTTCAGGAAGGCACATTAATTTTCACAATTAGTATGCCTTTTATGATAAGGGGGGGGGGGGGGGTTGAAGATACTGTGCAGTTTTAACCGTTCTACTTAAGTATAGTGAGTGGCAAGTTGCATCACTATTGATTGAAATACTTCAGCTAATCGAGGCTTTTCAAAGCGAGCAACACTGGTCAGCATGTTAGTTGGTTAGCAATCATACCTGTAATGGCTCTGATAAGTTGTGTGAAAAGCATTATGGCTGTTATTGTGGAGATACAAGTCCTGTATTATAAATGACTATTTATTCATTCTAATCAATTGTTAATGGAATATTGTCCCCAGGCCCTTAGCAGTTTTGTTTATATGCATATATTTATGACCCAAGTAAAATGATTCTACAGGTAGGTTTCGGTAACCGATCCTGTACACACTCATGGCTAAAACCAGTTAAGGGTTTTCTAAACTTTTCCAATCCTGGCTCCGAGGGGTTTTAAATTGATGCGTCGCCCGGTGAACGAGCCATTTAGTTTGGCTCTTTTTCCCCCCTTGTTAGCCAACGTTATGTGACCAGACAGAAAGCGCCGATTGGCTGTAAAATAGGCTTCCTGTAACCTTAGACTACCTTTATACGGATATTGCTATCTACCAACCTGTTTCCAGTTCTTAATTATCAATCAAGCAGTTCATTAACGGAATAACAAATATCAATGAATAGCTATAGCAAGTTTTTCTTGGCGTCATAAAAAAGCTAGGAGAGTAAGGCAAACAAACACAAAACAAAGTTTTGTAACGCCAATTGCGTAACAGCAGAGCCTTCGCTTATGCCGATTTGAGACTCCGTAGCATAGCAGTAGTTATATTGTGCACTTGATTGTGTTCAATTTCTTTATACTTCTTGGTCGCTGGTGCAGAAATGTATTGGTACAAATTTACAGGGACGCTTTATTCTCATGCCCTGAAAAAAAATCAAATCCAGGTAAAAGAACGTAATTGTAAATTGGTCGTCGTTTCATTTTTCCCAACTCAAATCCGGTAAAGACGGCTGTGGTCAACTTTAGTCACCCTCGGCGCTTTAGACCGTTTGTATATTTGTCGACTTTAGTCGCCCGTGGCACTGAATGAGTTAATTGAATTTGGAGTATGGAAATGCTACAATGCAGGGCCCATTTTCTTTGGCCTAACAAGAATAGCCTGACTAGTTTCACTGAAGCCAAACCTTGCTTTTTAGTTCATTAGCGTTGTGAATGCCTGTGCTCAGAATGACATGGATTAATATCAGGCCACTGAGTGTCTGGGATCACTGTTATGAACAACTTAAAAACATCACAGAATGCCCCTGTCTTTCACTGAGCTTCCCCTGAGTTATTGAGCAACTAGCTAGGAGGTAAAGGCCAAAGTTCCACAAGGTTATGCATGACATTATCGGAAACCTCTTAGCCTTTTTTTTTTTTTTTTTTTGTCTCTGCCCTTTGCTGGGGTGATATCTTTAGGTTGTTATTAGTTAGAATATACCTGGTCCATGCTTTTACACATTGTTGAACATGTGAAATGAAGAATTGGCTATGTTTGCTGAGTCACTAGATGGTTTGATGCATAGAGCTAACTTTATGGATTAATAAGTTAAATTATACGCATTAATAATTATTTAGTCCTTTATAGTTGTGGGAGGAACAATTTGTATGTAAAATGAGGCCATTATCAGTTCAGATTTCAGTTTGTTGCAAATATGTTCTGTGGTCTATCTGGCTTGTTAGGGGGGAGGGATCCTAGACCTCTATGCTCATTGAAAATGTGACCCTGGTTTTAAATGAGGAAAAATGCTGGATTTAAATTCAGGCATTTAAAGCATTTGAGCTCCTAAGCCCCTGGGCAGTGGGTTGAGTAAATGGTAGGGGGTGGGGGGTCTGATTTGGTCCGCCCGTTTCAAATGGTTAATAGCGCCGCAATCCTTGCCATGGTTCGCCTTCCAATCCTCTCCAGGAAGATCCTGTGAATGTAAGGTGATCAGTGCGGGATCTGCCCACTTCCTAGAGGTGTGCTGGGTTATTTCCCGTAAGCTTGACTGAGTAAGGAGCTTATGACAACCCTGACTCGTCCCGGCAGCTGCGGAGGAGGGTGGATTATGCGGGCCCTCTTAAGGGCTGTTAAAACCAGCCTGAAGGTGCGGCTGCTTGACGGCCAGACTCGTCTCTGGTTCTCACAATGGCTTTTTCACGGCAGGGAGCCAAATCCACAAGAAGGGAATGTTACACGCACAAAAAGTTCAATTCAGTCCGTTGATCACTTAGGAACTGCAATTATCAGTTGGGTATGTGTGGAATGTTTACGTGAGCTAGGTGGCTGCCTTTTGTTTGGCTCGTTTCACAATACTCATTGGATGTAATTTTGTATGTGATGGGCTGCCTCTTGGCCTTGCACCTTTTTGATCAGTAGGGGGAGGCATCTGTAAAACGGGTCTTGTCATGTGATTGTTGTGTCTGTGTTTGTCAGGTCTCCTTAGAGAAAAGATGTGAAACGCATGCAGCACGGAGATAAAATGGTGATGGATGAAGTCCCTCATCTGCGTAGTTTCCTTTTAGTACTCTTCTAGTACTGATTGATGCTGACATTTCCAGCGTAGCAACAATTCTTAAACGCTGGTATACACATTCTTAAACGCTGGTATACACATTCTTAAACGCTGGTATACACATTCTTAAACGCTGGTATACACATTCTTAAACGCTGGTATACACATTCTTAAACGCTGGTATACACATTCTTAAACGCTGGTATACACATTCTTAAACGCTGGTATACACATTCTTAAACGCTGGTATACACATTCTTAAACGCTGGTATACACATTCTTAAACGCTGGTATACACATTCTTAAACGCTGGTATACACATTCTTAAACGCTGGTATACACATTCTTAAACGCTGGTATACACATTCTTAAACGCTGGTATACACATTCTTAACATAGTTTTTCTATTTTTCTTGGTTATTTGGGTATTCTGAGCGTAGGCTATTTCTTTCATGCACAATGAACATGGTAGGGAGACGTTCATCTAATGGTGCTCTTCTGCACATTTGCACCACTGTGTACTAGGGATAACAATAAAATGACAATGGGCTTGCGTTTTATTTGTTAGCACCTTGTCAATGGGATCAAGCACTAATGTTGGCAGACACCAGTGTAAACACTGTGTCGTACACTCGCTCCCGCCATTGTGTGCTACTTCCTCCTGGGAGGGTTTTAATACAGTCCCTTTCAGTCCTATTGCCTTTTCTCATGTGTTAGTATAGTCCTGCCACTATTTATTAGGTGGCCTTAGCGAATTGGCCCTTCCCAAAATATTCCAGATGAGGAAACGCTCCAAATGCATTGAGCTTGCAGCCCAGCTAATTGCTTCATTTTCTTATTTCTGTAGCGAGTCACAATATGGTCCAGGTTGACACAAACCTTACACTGTCCAGAGGTGCTTAAAAGTGCTTTGTACAGAATGAACCTTGTGCACTCTTCCAGTGAGCCCACAGAAAATCCTACTGAAAATATAAACATTTAGCAGAGTAGAAAAAGGGCTATGGGTGGTACCTAGCAGAAATCTTTGGGAAAGCATCACCAGGTTCTCATTTGTCTCCCTACTCTGCCCCCCAACCCCCCTCTTTTTACAGAAATGGTGGAGTCCATGAAGAACGTAGCCGGCATGGATGTGGAGCTAACAGTGGAGGAGAGAAACCTGCTGTCCGTGGCTTACAAGAACGTGATCGGCGCCAGGAGAGCGTCCTGGAGGATAATCAGCAGTATTGAACAGAAGGAGGAGAGCAAGGGCGGAGAGGAAAAATTAAGAATGATCCGGGAATATAGGCAAACGGTGAGCCAGATGTGTGACGGACATGCGGCGTGTGGTCTGTCAGATGGGAGGGCTCAGGTGGGGGACGAAGCTGTGTACTTTTTTTAAGCAGCTTCTGGAAAAGCCTATTTTTAAAATATGAAAGTCTGAATTTTTCAGTTTCACTTTTTCATATACTAACTGCCACCAGTGTACATTGTATTTTCAGTTTGTTCCAATGTACAAAATAGGACATGTCCCAGATGATTGTCACTTACTTTAATTTGTGCTTTTACCAAATAAAAAAAAATGTTGCCTACCATCCTTTATTATTACATCGTGTTGTGCAGCTTATCCACTAATGTAATGATCATGGCTATGTATTTGGCTGCACTCGTACCTGCCTCACCAGCGATTGCCCACCTCCCCCTCTCCATCGCTAACACGCTCTCTGCACTCTGTCTGGCTCGTACAAACGGGTGGGCTCAGGACAGGCTGCATGCCACGCTAAAAATCTAGAGGAACACAACATTCTCCATGCTGCACCTACCGCAAATTAAGAAGCCAGAATGTTGACTTATTTGGAGCAGTTCTAAAAATATTCACCCACATTTAACTGTCGGTGCATTTGTTTGAGTCACAGCATTTGTTCAACAGTGTGTTGTGAGTTGCTTGATATCTTGCTAATTATTGGTTACAGGGCTCTAGAGCCGCTAAATGCTCCCATTTTGGTAACGTTTGTTCCTGCAAATTGATGTGTGCTAACTGGAAAACTAATTTTGGAGCACATCTACTAATGGGGATGCAATTTTGAACTTATGAGCACGTGTTTCTTGGAAAAAATGTTAGCTTAAAGCCCTGGGTTGGGTGTTGACGATTATAATTGCACACCATCCCTAGGCACAAAATAAATTCAAATGAAATTGGGTGTTGGGTGAAGTTTTGTTTATTTGGTTGGTTTTTTTTAATTTAATTTTTTTATACAAATGCATTTTCCCTTTTTTCAAATAGGCTTTATAATTTTTGTAGTGGTGTTCCCTGTATTAACCTTAATCCTTTCCCTGAAGGTTGAGACTGAGCTGAAATCAATCTGTAATGACATTCTGGATGTACTGGACAAGCATCTCATTCCATCTGCAAACTCGGGAGAATCCAAGGTTTTCTACTACAAAATGTACGTCTAAAAACGCTTTCCATACCTCAACTAGGAATCCTCTTTCTTGGCCATATCTTCAAGACGCCTGTAGCGTTGTTGAAGAAGTATGCGTTATATACAGTGAGCACCATAATTCATTGGACAGTGACACATTTTTTATTTTGGTCCTTTACTCTAGAGTTTGAAAGTATACAAGGATGTAGAATAAAGTAATCATTAATATTTGGTCGCATATCCTTTGCATGCCATGACTTACTGATGTCTGTGACCCTTCTTATTTTCTGGTACTCTTACAAGCGATACTATAACGTCTCTGCATTTGAATGGATCTCTGTGGGAATTGGGGGTTGGGACTAGATGTAGCTGTAAATTATGCTGGAACAGTATGGAATACATGATTGGTGAAATGGCTGTAAGTCATCAAGGGTCTGCGGTATCAAACGAGCCTCAAATCATCACTCTGCTGCCAGATATGCAGTAGATATGGACTGATCACTTTAAGGGTTGTTTATCCTGACAAATTTTCCTATTGAACTCTGGAAAAATAAGTCAGGAGAAGAAACCCTTCAAGTTATCCAATATCCATCCATATCTACTGTATTTCTGGCAGCAGAGTGATGGTTTAAGGCTTGTTTGCTACATCAGACCCTTGATGACTTAGAGCCATTTAGCCAACCATGTGTGCCATACTGTTCCAGTGTAATTTACAGCTAAATCTAGTCCCACCCCCAATTCCCATAGAGATCCATTCAAATGCAGAAAGGTTATAGTGTCACTTGTAGGAGTACCAGCAAATAAGATATCAAGAGTCTTTTGATATTGTTGGGTCACAGACATCAGGAAGTCATGGCATGCAAAGGATATGTGACCAAATATTAAAAATGATTACTTTATTCTACATTATGTTAAACTGTCCAATATTTTTTGATGCCCAAAAATGGGGCGGGGGGGGGGGGGGGGGGGCTATATACAAAAGGTTCTATAATTTCTAAACGGTTCATCCGATATGGATGAAAATACCCTGACACTTCAACATCATTGTCATTGTATCCTTTCAAGTTCACAGAACCAAAATAACAAATGTGTCACTGTCCAATGAATTATGGTGCTCACTGTATTTGTATAGATTACTTTTTCCTAATTTCTATAGATGTTTTTTAGAATATTTACTTAACCTGCAGCCAGTTTCAGTTAATTTAATGAAATCTGTGGCCTTGTGTATTGGTATGAAAACAATGGTTAATATGTAGTATCAGTTTTAGACTAGGGAGGGGAGTATTTGTGCTCAACAGCTTTTTGCTTACTTGCTTACTCCTCCCGGCCTATGAATGCTCGATGCACTTAATGTTTAAAAAAAAAATAATAATAATTAAATAAAAACGTAAGAGGCCTTGCACAGGGAGTTGAGCCTCACCCTTTCCTGTCATTGTCTCCCCAGGAAAGGTGATTATCACAGGTATCTGGCAGAGTTCGCCACAGGGAACGACAGGAAGGAGGCAGCAGAGAACAGCTTGGTAGCTTACAAAGCTGCCAGCGACATCGCCATGATAGAACTCCCACCCACACATCCCATCCGTTTAGGTCTTGCACTGAACTTCTCCGTATTTTATTATGAAATCCTCAATTCCCCTGACCGTGCGTGCAGGTAAGATCCCAGTTTTTTTTAAGTTTAGTGCTTTCCATTTGGTCTTTTAGTAGGTTTTTAACCACCTTCAGCTTTCTAAAGTTGGTTGATGCTTTTTTTCTCTATTTTGGAAAAGGAAAAAAACAAATTGAAGGCAACTCTTAAAATGTTCATTTGTGATCAACCCAACAAGTTTTGGAGATGAGACCACGTCTGAGCAAAAGACGTACTGTGCAAAAAAAAGTATTTGATTGCAAATATTTTTCAATGGTGTTTCATGTGTCGCCTACTCGGCGCACGAAACACCCCTTGTGCAAATATTTAAATTCTTTCATCCTTGTAGATTGTGATTACGCTTTGTAAATTCTGTGTTTCGGCTTTAAAATGTAGTCTGTAGTGCAGTGAATGAAAGGAGATGGTAGTGATTTTTAAAAATCTATTAATGTCCAATTATTTATCGCAAGCTTTGCCGTAACTGGCGACATCTTCAACGATTTTTCAGAGGTTTCCCACTGTCCCATTTGTTGCAGGTTGGCAAAGGCAGCATTTGACGATGCCATTGCAGAACTGGACACGTTGAGTGAAGAAAGCTACAAGGACTCTACGCTCATCATGCAGTTGTTACGTGACAACCTTACACTATGGACTTCAGACATGCAGGGAGATGGTAAGAACGAGAGCGCTTCGGTAAACTCCATGAAACGTGCATTGTAGAGCCAGCAGTGAACTTCCTACCACCCCCACTCAATTCCACAGAGGTACAAGACTGATTCAGGAACAGACTTCTATCTGGTCTTTCCTGCTCAATCCGGAAACGCTGGTTTCCACATCTTACATTATTCAACCAGAGGCAGACGACTGGGGAATGTCTTAAGCACACGCATCAAGAGTTTTTGGTACTCTTGACAGCTCATAGCAGTTGATAATGTTAGGAAATAAAGCCCCATACTAGTGGCCCCTGATACATGTACGGTCTGAAATCAGTGTTTCCAGATACAAATCTGACCAAATTGCATCCTTGTTGATCACTCTTGTCTAACTCGTGGGTTGTAGAGTCAATGGGTTTGTTGCTAGTTTTGCAGAACTGCTTTACCACTTTAACAGTTAGCTACACGGGTGTAGCTGCGACATGGATGTTTAAAAGTAGAATAATGGCGGCAGTGAAATTGCGTTGTTATATTCAGGTCCCCATTTAGTTTATTTGGATTTGCATTATAATCTGGCAGTTGGTCTGTAAATGGGATTGTAGTGTAACCCTGGGGTAAGGTAGCAGTGCTTGGGTGCTGCAGGGCCAATACTCTAGTCAAGTACTTTCATCATTGTCCTAACAGACAGAATGGCTTCTGTGGAACCAAATTAACCAAGATGGCACTTCCCTTACATCTTCTAGAGATGAAACTGCTGTGGGCCGACAGGCCTGAATTGTATTTTACTTAGACATGATTGCTTTGAATGCAAAGGCCTTGTTTGAGGTGTATTTATAGTATGCACCGTGTATATTCATATGGTGGAATATTTGAAGGGTAATGCTAATTAAGTCTGAGGTAAAATATTCTAAATATTTCCTTATGAGGGTGCATAAGCATGTAATTTAGTCTAAATGTGCTATAATCTGTTGCTATACACACATGCACGCTAACAAAAAATAACAATCAAAGTTTTGAAAATAAGGGGACAATATAATTTAAAAAATAAGTGCATAGTCTGTCCTCTCATTGACCATGTTTACATGCACACCATATTCCGATTAAGGTCAATATTCTCTTTAAAGAGTAAGTACACCCACTGTCTCAGCCTGTCTCCGTCTACTACATAATTTTGAAAAATACTTCATCGGGTGAGCGAGGGAGAGGGGGTGGGGGCGGAGGAACTGTGTCCATCGTCATTTGCATAAATTAACGTACATTGTACAGATGATTTCGTATAACTGATCAAACTGTCAAACTAGACATTGCACATCAAATATGAATCAAGGCTCAGCAACTGCATGGCCTATTTCTCAACTCAAATATTTTCAGAAACATATTTCGGTGGACTATTTAGGTGGAATAAGAGTTGAACAGGACGCCACATTCCGGTTTAAAAACGTGGAGCCGAAAGTAACGTCGTGGGTCTAACCAATCAGATGCCGGCTGTTTCCGTTGTGGGCGACAATTATCCATATGACAGAGGTACCTCCAAAGAGGTATTCTGACATCACGATTGGGGCAGTGGCTGTGTGGGGAGCAGAAAGGAAATTTCAACCGTTAGGGGCAGCACAGATGCTTTTCTACCAGTTTCTTATGATATAAAATATTATTTCTGAATTGTTGAAATCAAAGAATGCATGGATAAGTTTCATTATAAGGTAGGCATGCAAACACGTTTACAGCAACAACAAAAAAGTGATCGAGGGTGTACTTACACTTTAAGGCAATATTCCGAATAAAGTGTTTACATGCTCTGTGGAGTGTTGAGCACCGCAAATATTCCTGTATACATTCCTGTGTTCATCGGCATATTCCGAATAAACTAGGACATACGCGTTCTTTTTCCGCAAAAGGTTTGGAAGATGCTTGCTTTTGCGTTATACGTGTTGTCGGCTTTGCACTTCGACAGCACAATTTAACAAGAACACTTGAGGACTGGTGGGAAACAGTAGTGATGCTACAATTTACGGATGCAGAGTGTAAATAATTTCTGCATGTCGAGAGGCTCGTTCAACAATGAGGGTGATGGAAGGGTTATGAAACCTTGCGACAAAACGGTATATGCCCCTGTGCCACTTGCTGTGCATGTCGTAATCGTCCTGTACAAATTGGAAAGCCGTGCTAAGCAGGCTATCGTATGTTTGCGAGTCAGTTTGGGGTGCACAAGTGTACGGTAAAAAGATTTGTGTAGCCTACGTGGTCTGTCAAGGCATGGTAGGCTCCGTGATTAATCATTTATTTAAAGTGCCCACTGATGAAGAAGCATGCGTTTTGTTTAGTTTTTTTTGGCTTTAGAGTAGGCTGCCTTTAATGTTTTCCAGTCATGTTTGACCTGGTCACTGGTGCGCACAAAACCTGCTTCCTTAGTTTGTCACACACCCTTTTAAAAATGTCACTATTACACACTCCCATAAATGCATTCCATTATATTCATATCTTTCATTATTTGTAGACATAAGTCTTCGCTCCGGAAATGCGAGCCTTTCGCCATTATGGACCCAAGATTCCTTGCAGATTGAACATGCGCAGGCTAAATAAATATTCACTTCAGGGGCCTATTCCGAATAACGTGTTTACATGACCAAATATTCTGCTTAATACAGGCATATGCCTGGTGTCTTACTCTGAATTCTAGCAATCAGAATATTGGCTTAGTCGGAATTTGTCAATCGTTTTGAGGCGTTTACTTGACTCATACATTAATATAGGAATATGGTGTGCATGTAAAAGTGGAATATTTGGGTTTGTTCCAAGTGCAGTGTTCCTAGGGAACTTGATGTGCCAGCTCATTGTAGGGCTTCTCCCTTTAGGAGGTTTTGGGGAGAGGTGTGGCTAATGGGATGGAAGCCCCTCCCCCCCTCCTTTTTCTTTCCCAGTTTCCTGCTTCTCTCGCTTCACAGCAGCCCTCAATTAATAACAGCGGCTACAGCTCTGTCACTCTCTTTCCATCCCTATTGCAGATCTCTCTTTCCATCCCTATTACAGATCTCTCTTTCCATCCCTATTACAGATCTCTCTTTCCATCCCTATTACAGATCTCTCTTTCCATCCCTATTACAGATCTCTCTTTCCATCCCTATTACAGATCTCTCTTTCCATCCCTATTACAGATCTCTCGTTCTCTGCTGTAATGTCATTTTCATTTTTTCTCCCCATTTATCCTTTCATTCCCTCTGTATAGATTCCTAAGGAAAAACTCCATTCCCTGTAAAAAAACAAAAAAAAACACACAAAAAACTGTACGTTGTAAGTCATTCTTCCTGGCTTCAGTGTTTTCTGTCGCTTTCTTCACTAACGTACCCCTGCATCATCTGCCTGTGCCGTAGGGCTGGCCAGCCGAGACGCTCGCTCGCGTTTCATTTGGCAGCCATTGATCGAGACGTTCAGCTGGCCAGCCCTGTGCACCAGTGAGGGAACCTGTGGTGTGAAATGGGTTTTTTTGTTCTGTGTAATTGTGCAGAAAAGGTTGTTTAACAAGGCATGGGGATTAGCACTGGTTTCTGCCTGGGCTAGCTGCTTTGATTATCTGGCTGGGCTAGTTGCTTTTATTGCTAAATAAAATGGCCTTCAAATAGTGTGTATACCATTTGATAGTATGGACTCTTTTGGAGTCGGTAGATTTAATTTTCAATGTTTAATTTTAATTAATTAAATGGATAGATATAAATTTAGATTGAAGTACAAAGACTGAAATTAAAGTTTAGTTTCAAACAATGCAGCGGCCGTTTGTGTGCCGGTGTTTAACTTGCATGGTAGGCTTGTGGCTAACCGGTAGCATACAGGACCCAAGCCTACGCCGGTGTAGTCATCTCCACACCATCAATGCCGCTATTTTTAAAATAAAAGTGCATCTGCAGAGGTTCAACATTGACATTATTAAATGAATATAAGCACATTATATTGGCATAATACTCAGTCCCATCGGACATAGCCACTTCCGATCATTGGCATACTTGTTAATGAAGGGAAATTACTGAAAACTGGTTGAGACCAATAATAAGTTTAAAGGGAAGTTTGATACCGATATCTATGGTGTTTTAGAGGGAAGTAACACCAGCGACATGCCTATTACTTGGACACCCTGTTTGGTTGATGGAGCAGACCCAAGGCCCAGCCAGACAGAACGATCACAACTCCCCAATCTCAAAACCTTTAAAAAACTGGTGTATTTGAAACGAGAGATGCTCCTACTAAATGCACTGAAAATTAAGCGATCTGAAACCAGGATAGCAAGTCTCATCACCTCGGATTATGTGATCATCAGATCACTTAACTGGTTAACTCCAGCCAAGTCGGTGACCCCATGTGCTTGGTATCAAATTTGTGGCACTATGTTGAAATTATCAGAAATCTTAACGGAAAGGGGTGAAATTCAGTGCAAATTTGTCAGTATAGTCGATTTGTCTTATAGCTCTGCCACTGTGCCTCAGGCCAAAGCAGGTCCTGCTTCACTTTTCAGTTATGGAACCATTTTTCTGCCTTTAAGCCTTTTCTGGGTTGCCATTTAGGCCTAGTCGGACAGCACACTGGACTTATGTCCGTGGAAAAGGGTCATTTGGTAACCATTGCAACGTTGTTTAAAACCTGTATAATGCATGTGTTCTGTGCATGCATGTCAGTGGGTGCAGACTCAGCAGCTTCCTGTTAGCTTCATGCATTATCTGTGACTACATACTGCTGTATGCAGGTCAGCAGTGGTGCGTTCCATCCAAGCAGACCACTCCATTAGGGCTCTGCTTTTTCAGCCATCCGTATTTAGACATGGAGAAACTGGCCCTCCGCGAGCATACATTGGTGCAACATGCACTAAGTTTGCACAGCGTAATCTGCCATTTTGAGTGTACAATTTATAAGCTTAATATTTATGCTTCCTACTGCTGGTACTGGACAAAGTGCCCAATTTCAAAAAAGGGATGTATTCTCACTCATTTAGATTTTCTCCACACAAACACTGCCATGAATTCCAGGGCTATATTGCTGTGGTGTTTCAGTGTCAGCCGCAGCTACGGATGGAAAAATCTCGAGGCCACTGCCTGTACTTTTTTAGTGGCCAAAATATAAAATCTTCTTGCAATGGGCAATGTTGACCCCTGGATGGTGGGTATGGTGGCTGATTTTGAAATTAGTATTTATCAACCTCACCAAAAATTATTTTATTTCTTATTTTATACCCTTGTCTCAGTAAGCAATTTAGACGCTGTGTGGAGTGTGAACTGAGTTGGTATGTTCTATTGTTTTAATGGTAATCATATGGAACTGCTGTAGCAATGCTACAGCCAATGTATTAAACTTTTTTTTTTTTTTTTACACACTTTTTAAAAAAAATTCTGTTCATCTGGTAAACCTAAAACTTTTGAGGTCTACACATGGATGTTTTTATGTTTTACCAGTAGATGGTAGTAGTGGCATACCAGACTGACTGGAGACTACAAATTTCTTAAGGAGGTTGAAAGGAAATGATGCATTTTGGTAGATTCCAAACTAGTACTACAGTCAAACTCATACCAATATGTGTTGATTGAAAGGGGAATTGCCGAATGTAGTTTCAGGATACAATGTGTAATTTCCCTGCCATTCATGTAACGCTGGGCGCATAAAAGTCAGTGGTGTGGGATTGAATACTTCCCTAATTTTAAGCGCAAGCTCCATAAGGGAAGACACAAACCTGAATATTTGGGCCACTGCAGATGAGGTGATATTATATATAGGTATAAGGTATATTTTTATTAAGCGCATTTTGGAGCGTGCCATCTTGCAGTGCGGTAGATCAGAGGGAACTTAGGGAAGTGATTAATGGTTGTATTCAGAGCCCTAAATGAGTGGGCGGGTGTTACTCTTATGCGTCGTGTTGGGCATTACTTTCTCAGCTTACATTTTGATGAATTTACTTTTGGAAAAATCGCAGTTTGAACTGAATTGATTTGACATGAATTTCAATCTATTTTGAGCCCCCTGAATTGAAGTGGAACTGACCCAACTGTTTCAGGTGATAGAAATACTAGTGTAGAAATACTAACTGCATTTATAGTGCCTCTTCTGCATGGCTGTTTTTACAATTCCCGTGTTCCCAGACCACATTTGTCTGAACAGGAGAACACCCCTTCTCTAAAGAGGAGTACATGGACACATGCCTGTATATTGGAATGTATGTGACCTGTTTTTTGGGAAAGGTCTTTTCTTGAAGCGTACGTCGGGGGTGGAGGGGATGATGGATTAACCCTGTATGGTTTTACCCAAGCACTCATACTGAACGGTCTCTTTTTCCTGGGCCAAAAGTGGTCTCGCAGCATTCTGTCTCTGCTGCATGTGTGCATTGCTGCTTCCCTTCCTCACACGGACCAGGGCGACCCCCACAGAGAGCGCACCACTTTCTCCAGCCCACCTGGCCCTGTCACTTGGAGCACAGCAGTCCTGGCCACTGGCTTTCATAGCCTTGTAATTCAGTCCTCCTGCACCAAGATGCTGATGCAGCCTCCGGGCTTTTATTGGAAGTTAGCATTTCCAATAATGCACCAGCTGTAGAAAATCCAGTTCTGTTTCCGATGCTGTCAAATTATTTCTACAGACCTTTTTCTGACATTTTAGAACTATCACATTGGGTGGGTGGGGAGGGCAGTTCAGTACCTTATATTTGGGTATTGAACTTTGAACTTTCAGAGCCGATGGGTGGCTCGTCTGGTTAAGGCACAGCTGGGATCCGCCCCTCTTCACTCTTGTCACCCCTGCTGGTTGATCAGTAAATTGCATACTTAAGCTGCACATGAGTCTTCCTCCCACTCATGTCTATGCGAGCCTGACTTGCAAACTGTGGTGTGATAAGTGGCGACTGGCATCGTATGCTTCATCGAGGGAGAGCCCGTGCTTGTCTGCCCTCTTCATGTGGTTCCAACAGTGAGCACTGAGCACACACACAATTGGGCTTTCCAAATCGGGGTGTGGGGGAGAAAAAAAAAGTTTGTCGTGGGTTTTTCATGACATCAGCTGGATTTTCTTAGATGCGCACATTTGAGAAGGTTTGTCGAAGGTTTAGATCTTCCACGGTCGGAATTATTTAGCCTAATTTGTTCAGTCGATTCATTCCAAAGTTAATTGAAAGTCTTTCATAAAAACAATGCTTATTTGCAATTGCTTACCTTGTATAGTGTTCAACGAATATGGCTGTACACGCACGCACGCAGCGCATTGCAATGGAATTACAGGCTGTAAAACCTGCGATGGGTCTATATGGAAAGCGTTTGGACGTGAGCATGTCGTGCACACAGAATCACAAACGACATTTCTGTGCCTGCAAATGATTTGTGTTCATTTATTCCTCAGGTGAAGAACAGAAAGAAGCGCTGCAAGATGCCGAGGATGAAAACCAGTGAGACTTCATGGCCAATACGAGACCCCGCCCCCCAGCCTCCTCCCAAGTCTTCTTCCCCCCTCCTCCTCTCCCTAATCCCTCCCCCAAGCCCCCAGAGAGAGCCCCCCAACCCGGCTTTTACACAGGCTCTCCTCATTAGCTCTATGCCCCACCTGGCCTCTTAGGGGTTGGGTTTTTTTTTTTTTTTTGTTTTTTTTTTTTTGTTTGTTTTTGTTAATTTTTTTTCTTTTTGGTTTTTGTTTAAGTTTTTTATTTTATTTTTTTTATTACCCCATTTCATTCAGATATATAAACTAAAAACTTAAATAACAAGTGTTGGAAAGGCAAAGCTTAGAGTCCCTGGATTTTTTTTTCTCCCCCCGGTACAGGCTGTCTTGGTAATTAATAGACTCGGATCCCTTTGTTTTCATTTCTTTCTTTATTTGCTTTTTCCACAGCATTTTATCAGTTTGCTGGATGTATTTTGAGTATTGTTCATGTAATTACAGAAATTAATTTTTATTACCGAAACATCTGCTATAATTAGATGTGGGAACTGTAATATTTCTGTGTTAGTGCAAACATCGGTTGCAAATTAGAGAAAATTAAATTTTTACAAAGGGCATTCGTGTTTTAAGAAAAAGGAACAAAGTGCCCTTTCTTTCATTGTTTCTTTCTGTTACAGTTTCAGAGGAAGTTGGCAGAATTCTGAATATCCAAGTGGAGCAAAAATGCCTAAACTTTTACACTTTTAGTGGTTATGTCCTGTAGTGATTTGGACTGTACATTGTGCTGAAATACTGTATTGCGCACACTCTTGCTGATTTCAGGAAATGGCTGATAGCAGTTTTAAAAAAAATAATAAATAAAAAATCAGAAGGAGCCTTGTTGCTTTGTTCCCCAGTCTCAGAAAAAAAGCAGGTTTGTATCAGCATTTGGAACAAATAAAATGATCAAGTCCATTTAAAACCTGCATCCGTTAAAACATCAATATTCTTTATTTTTTCTTCCTCTACCCCCTCTTTCTCTTCTCTCTTCTGTCTCATTCTTTCATCTGTTCTTTTTTTTCATTCAGTATATGTAACTTGAAGCTAATTTGTACTACTGGATATCTGACTGGAGCCACAGATAAACAATCTGTATTCTTACTGAAACACAGCATGGAATTAACATTAAACTTAAAATAAAAACAACCTGAATTAAAAAGAAAAAAAAAAAAAAAAAAAATGTATTTGTCCCTTGTTTTAATCCTGTCCCATTTGAAGTCCTGTCCCAAAGGGTAAAAACTAGGTTAATTTGATGCGGCTAGCTTCCGCAAACTATCCTAAATTCACGTTAGTTCGCTAACCACATTCCACTAGCCATGCAAGCTCGATGGTAGTCTCCCTCTATGGTTACTGCAGTTTAGATTATTATAGTTTAACATTTATTTATCCAGGGGAGCCCTCTTGAGATTAAGTCATTTCCAGGTGTCCTGACTCCTGACCAGTTTAGTAGACATGGGGACTGAATATTCCATGCAACAATCTGAGCTGCTAGTAGTAGTTTAAGGGCCCAATTTAAAGGTGGTGTATATTGTTTAGTACACAACATGCAGTATGCAAATAATATCCATAATATTTTCCAACCGTTCTGTGGAAGTGGTGACGCCCCTCACATGTCGAGTGCTTTTGTTGAAGGAAAACGTCAGCGAAGCTGTGCCTCCTTTTTTTATGTGAAGCTACGTCATTTATGGGAAG
The DNA here is from genome assembly GCA_029718625.1 of Synaphobranchus kaupii. NCBI lineage: Eukaryota > Metazoa > Chordata > Actinopteri > Anguilliformes > Synaphobranchidae > Synaphobranchus > Synaphobranchus kaupii. The sequence continues at coordinate 35,115,809 of CM056389.1, read as the reverse complement.
AAAATGGTTGATTACTTCCTGAAAAGTATCTCATACGGGATTACACAATATTTTTGTGAAAATTGCGTGTACTTGGCTTTCTCATCCTGTGTACTCAACCAGCATGCTTACTCGTATGGAAGGGTGCCGATTCGGACACAGCCCATATCAAACAGGGCCAATGGCGCCCAAGTGTCAATGAAGAGGAAAATTAAATGGGAAATGTGACTGCAAGGTGTGAAAGGGAGTATTTAACCAGTCCCAAATCTGTCGTGCTCATCCCTCCCTCTTCAAAATATTTTGAGAATGTGTCATGGTAATTTCCATGATGATGAAAGCAAACGCACATTGAATGGATGTACAAATACATTGCTCATACCTGACAATATTCACAGAGGGAGTGACTGTCTTTTCCAGTTCTGTTTGCCAGCCCTTCCACATTGCATACATTTGTGTAGTGAGGTTTTATAAGCCAAAAATGGGCTGGGCTACTAATACCAGTGACTCCCTGATTTGGTTCAAACAAGTGAGTGAGTGCAACCACCCGAGGGTTTGTGAAACCTCAGTCTTCTGTGTGGCAATCAAATTTAAGATTCCCTTAATTACCCCCCAACTCCCATCCTATTTTCATAAATGTACAAAATGGATTAGTGAGGATTATATTTTCCCTTTCCCACTGTAAAACTGTATCCAGGTTCCCTTTGTAGTTATGATTGGTCACATGCAGAAGGCAGATTACAATAAAGTATAACTTAAGATATAACTTGTATACCAAATAATTTTCTTATTTTGTGATTTTTTACTTTTTTTGTTTCTTGTTAGTGACACAAGTGGCTTTGGAGTTGAGTATTTTCTTGCTTTCAACCACAGACCCCCAAATTACCCTATACCAGCCATTGTAAAGCTAGCTGGTCATCAAAACTTCCTGTAAATAAAAAAAATAAAAAAGTCCTTCATTGCACATAAATGGACCCTGAAACGGGGAGGGAAACCCCAGAAAGTGAACTTTAAGCTGTGCTAGTTTAGATGCCTTTTACTACCATAAGGGGGCAACACACTCCATAAATAGCATGACAGTTGAATGTTGCATTTCTGGTCCTTTCATTCAACTCGAAACACTGAGGTGGCAACCCTAGTTACTCCCTGCTCCCCCCAAGCAGTGCTGATCTGTGATCAATTCTCTACAAGGCAAAAGTGGAAACCTGTGTTCAGGCTGCTTGCAGAGATCCTATCTGAGGTCAGAATAGCTTGGGGCCATTATGCAAGCAGTTTGGAATGCAATGCAGTGCAGTTGGACCCCAGGCTATCAGGTTTCTTATCACCTTCGAGGTAGAATGTACCACCGAGGGTGGTTTCAGTTTAACCATGTTTGAGGAACGAGCTCTTGGAAAGGGAAAGTGTACGAACAAAATGAAATGCTGGGTGCTCATGCAGGTAACAAGGCAATAAGCTTTAGCAATTCTAGTAGTAATGTATTCTCTAAGTAAAAAGGGCAAATTAACAGGAGAGAGAAGCTGTCGAAGGGGGAATCCTACAGTTGAACAAATTGTATGTTAACCTGGCATGTACTTCCCCAAAGTTCAAGTCCCTCTTGTAGAAGACGGACAAAAATGCAGTTTAAAATGCCTTTATTACCATACAATATTTATATTCAAACTCCAGACAGGTTAACGGCAATGTGTTTCTGTGACGTTGTCTTTAAGAACGCATTAGTAGGAAGTACAATAGGCTACTGTTAGAGGAGAGGCGGGCAAGAGAGTAAATTTGAGAGAAGTCGATGAAAGAAGCAAACAAGGGCAGGTAATGGTTTGCAATGCCTTTATTAAACTGGCATATCCGCCAGGATGGATTCAAGCTCCAAACGCGACGCATTTCGGAAATATGGCCTCCGATTAAGAGAAATCTCTTTGTAGAGCAGAAGTGAGCATGAGGGTGTGAATGTACTTGTGGGAAACGGATGAGAAAGAAGCAGAACAGGAGCGTGCAGCAGGGCTGCAGGATGTCCACAGGCAGGACAGGAGCGTGCAACAGGGCTGCAGGATGTCCACAGGCAGGACAGGAGCGTGCAGCAGGGCTGCAGGATGTCCACAGGCAGGACCGAGGGCAGAGTGCGACTTGCAGGAGGAAGTGCGGCAGCTGTCTGTGTCGCATGGGACCCGCCCTCCTGGTAAATCTGTCCTGTTGCTAAATTTGCTCCTTCTATTTATGAACCAGGGTGGTTTCTTAACTTATTTGCATTCCGCTGAACATATATGATGATCTTTTATTTATTTATTTTTTAATATATATATAAATTGTACACTATTCTTTTTCATTGTACATTATTGTGAGAATATTTAAAATGGAGATATTACTGATATACTGTATGTTTCAAGCTCTCTGACTTGACAATTGTGATCCTTGTCTTTGTCATTCCCTCAATTTTTAATAACTTTTAGCAATTTACAAGTTGGTCATTTGACAGATGCTTTTAGCAAAAGCAACTAACAAAAGTGCATTTAGCATGGTATCCATTATGCCCCATTGGTGCTCGGTCTAGAAAGGCACTGTTTCCTGTTGACAAGAAATTTCTCTGGAGGTCAAGAGGTCAAAGGATATGTGCTGTTATCCCATCCCTTCCCTCCACCTCCCCTGCATATCGTCTCCGCTGCATAACAACACATCCATCTTGTGCACACTTACGTATATCTGCCCAGATCCCTGCTGCACAAATAGCCAAACGTATGCATGCATCAATTGCCTGCTTGCTTACGGGCACTTAGGAAGTTACACATTTGTAGCATACATTGCAGGAGAAGTTTACGTCATGAACACTCAAACAAATAAGGCACTGTGAAGTAGCAGTCATGTGGAAGCACTGTTGGGCAGACTGAATACTACATCAAGCCCTATGATCCCCTCTGACACTAGCATTGAAAAGAATAAAGGGGGATACTTGGGCCTTTGGAAACCAGCAGACAGAACAGAAATGTGTGAATTAGGATGTGAATTCCTTTGTCACCAACCACCCTGACCGCTTGTGCACACGTCCAACCTGCACACCAGCCACCATTCACATTTTTACTGTTTAACAATGAGCACAAGTTTCTCTCTCCCTCTCTCGCACACGCCAGCCGCCATTCACGTTTCAACCACATGACTGAAATATCTGCTTCCTTTTTATTTATTGCCTTGCACTGGTATATTTTAGACCTACGTCTGGGCAATAATAAATATGTGTATATTTTTATAAACATCTCAGAATTTGTTCTTTTTTACTTCCTTTTGTATAATGTGCCATGGGAGTCATTTTCTCATTCTGTATTGACTACCACAGTAAGTATACATTTATTCCTCTCTCTCTCTCCACGCCTTGCACACCAGAAAACTTTCTCTCACACACACACACACACACACACACACACACACACACGCATGCACAATACAACCACAATCCAATCACATGCAAGCCAAAGCTCAACAAGCTTACGAAAAATAGTTTTAAAAATAGCCCACCTTTTGCTCTTCAAACGAAAGATAAATACTCGATCACACCTCAGATGTAATGCATTTAAACGTTTTCTATTATAAGAGGGCTGCCGAGTTTGTGTGATACAGGAGGTGACTCTGAAAGAGTGATGGAATAATTATCAGTAGGGCAGGGCCCGTATTTCCAGATTAACTGAAATACAAACAGGAGATTTGAGGTGAGAAGGTCATCAGTTTTAGATAGGTCATACAATGTGCCCGCTTTCCCTTGTTTCTCCCCTGTTTGTTCACTCCACCAGCCTGTTTATCTATATTCCCCGTTCCTATATTTCCAAAAAGGGAAACAGAGAAAAACAACTTTTAAAAAAAGAAAAGAAATACCAGTGACTGGAGAGTGCTTGTGCTTCCCGTTGTATATCCAGGGGAAGTGGAATGGGTTCCTCCGATGTTTACCGCATAAGAGCTGGAGACAGGATGCAGGGTCCTGGAGGAAACTCTGACAGTAGTCCGGGAGCTGGGAGGGCAACCCAGAGAAAGGGAACATAGAGTACAGTGCTTGGCTGCCTGTGGAAGACAGTCTTTTTCATTCTCCGTGGCTAACACATACCATCATCTGCTGTACGGGTTCACTTTTGGGCTTAAGCTTTTTACAGCAACAGGTAAACTTTCCCTCTCCATACAGACGGGGGAAAACAAACAAAAGTGTCTCAACAGGGGACTGAAATTCCTTCACTTTCAGACCCTTTGGTACTCTGTCTCTCTCCCCTTCTCTCTCTCTCTCTCTCTCTCTCTCTCTCTCTATCGCTCTTGCTGACGGTGCCCAGCTCTCCCCACACACAGGGACCATTGGCACCAATGCGGGAAGCTACGCCGAGGCTGGCAGGCACACGCAGACGGACAGCGACCATGATGGAGCTGAAAGTCCAGCTGATCCCTACTGGGGAGATCATCCTGTCACCAGGGAGGAATGGCCACAGCTTCGGCCCGGTAAGCACTCTGGGATCCTGTTTTAGCGCTTTGCCAGGGGGAGCCAGGGACATTCCACATTATTGCCATAGTGCATTTCGGAAACATGCATTTATGAGACACGTCTAAATTGATGTAATTTGACCAACAATGTCTTTAATTTGAATTGTGTGCCTTGTATTTTTTGCAGCTCATTGCCAGGTTATTTTTACTGTATTATTGCTGTTGATACTAGCATTAAAAAAGTATGTAGATTTGAGGCCGCTGTCATTGACATTATATTTCCATGCCTACTGATATCAGTGGAACAACTGAAAAACAAAAGTATCGGATCTTGCTGTAGTTAAGTCACATGCAGTGTGTGGCTGTATTTTGTGACTGGTGCTCTGGTGAATCCATTGTTCCCTCAGGAAAGCAGGAAAGCAAGCAGAAAGACAGTGTGTGCTCTGTTGAAAGACAGACAAATTGATGAAGACACAGCTGTGATGAGGGTCAGAGAGCACTGTGGATAGTAGGGAAATTATTCTGAAGTGTGTGGTCATGGTACAAATCAGAGAACACAAAACTCCCTTTTGACTGTAAACACACACACAGCTGAAATTGCTCATTATGTTTTCTTGAGTATTTTAAAAGTCAATTAGCCTATATCATGCTAAATGTATATATTGCATATATTAGACCAAAACATTTGCACGTGATGTGAGACGTTCTTCATATTCATATTCTTGTAAAAAGTTTACTATAGCGGTATCCGCTTTCAGCAAGTGGTAGCACTGGAAATAGCTACTTGCGTGCTTTAACCCCATCACCACAATCGTGTTTGTGAGACTCATTTTGTGTCTGGAGCGGTTGACCAATGAACTGTTATAAGACAATCAGAAGAAGTGAGGGTGTGGTTATTTTCCTGTGTGGACCCGACAAATGTGAGGGGGAAAGTGCTTGCAGCTGGGCGGCTTTTTGGAGAAACGTTTCGGGTGGTTCTTTTATCTTTGCTTTCTCACTTAAACTTACCATAGACTCTGCCCGCGAGAATTATGTTGTTCGTTAATGCCTGTGGCCACTGATTAGCTACGACTGCGATAGTAGGTAGCCTATGCTACTGTGTAATGTTGAGACCAACCTACTACTAGCTAAAATTGCGATCCCAAATCCCAATTATCTATCTAGGATTCTAAATTAAGGTTGAAAGAATAGGACACGCTTAGCTCGGCTTTTATCATAGCTCTTTTAATGTAGGCGATTTGGATTTGTGGAATTATGCGAGTCTGATTAATGTAGGCTATAATAAACACAGTGGTGAGGGTTCAGGAATGGAATGTAACCGGGCGTTGAGGAAACAGCACGCAATTCCGGAACGAACATGCTTTTTCCAACATTCCGTCCAGTTCGAGTCACGCAAATAGTGTGTGCATTTGCGAAAGTAAGTAGGGGGCGGAGAAAGGGAGTAAAGGGAGTAGGGGTGCGGTCAGTATGGATTACTTGGTGGGAGTGACAGCAGGGTAGGCTATAGCCCACATGGGTGGATCGTTGCGCTTAATAGAAATACTGCTCCATTGTTCAAAAAACCTGGCGATGAACACCGAAGTTCGCATTGTCAAAAGCAGGATCAGCTCGGCTACTGACAATCAGGGGTTTCTCTAATTAAAAGTAGGCCTAGCCTAACTTTCTCAGATGAAATTCTAACACTAATCGTAGGCTGTCCTAAACTACTAACCTACACCATATATGGGAAATAATCTCAAATGATTGACGAATAAACTATGGAATCAAACGTGAAAACAACGAAGGCTATAGGCTAGCGGTTTGGAGAAATGTTACTGTTGTAGGCTAGGCTACATCTTTTTAAAAATGCTACGTTTTTACATTTGCTATGCCAAACTTTATTTGCCTTTAAAAAGCGTTTTAAGTAGGCGGAGAAGCCACACCCTTATTAGACTCACCGACCTTGGCATCAAACCAAACATATAGCCTTTATGTGTGACGTTGGATTTAGACCAGCAGAGGGTGATAGAACCCGCGTTCGAGATCGTGTGATCACGGTTACCCTAGCCTAGCCTATAGCCTGAGCAGCTGCTTGGGTGCATAAAAAATAAAGTTATCAGAAGGTTGACAATTTCCCCCCTGCCATTCTAGGCCCCATCAACTTGTCCTGTATTTACCAATTAACCTGTTCATGTCGGCCTACACACATTTATTTTGGAGCATTCTGTCAATGACTAAAAGGGCGTAGCTTAGCCAGGTGCATCAGTAAAAGAAGCAGACATGGAATTAACTGTATTTTGAGAATAATCAACGGAGCTATAGATTACATTTATGAAAAAGACTGGCAGTATTTTTACATTATAATCTGTCCAAAACGGCGGCACTAGAATAGGGTAGGCTATAGATAGGTAGGCTACACGTTTAAGTGATCGTCTACAGAAAACCATGCTGCTTACGTGCATATTTATATTGTTCTCTCAAACCACGGGTTTAACGTCTGTAGCCTACCTATGTAATTTATCCTTCCTGAAATACGTAAACCGTTACCCACACTTTAGAGAGAAAACTCTTCATGAAGGTTTCTATTAAGAGTAATAGGCTAAATGTAATGTAACATCGGTGATATCACCCTCGCGCGACTTTGGGGATTGGTTAATACAGAACTTCCTGGTAGTAAAGTCGTCGTGTTTGAAGGAGGAGAGAGGGGGAGACAGTCTTGCAAACATTTGTTCCATGACTCAATGTGGAGCTGTATTACTTCTCAAAGGCAATATACCGTGCACCATCTGACAATTGGGAGTTTAAGGAATTAATTTATACACTGCAAATCCTTCGTACCCGTCTTCCACTCAAATAGAAACTGCTGGCATTTGGATGGATTTTCTGAGAAATAAATAACGATGGCCAATTACATAAATTAAATAAGCATAGGCTACACGAGTGTGATAGTAAGGGATTGACTAACTAACTAGACGTTTAGGCTATAGGCTAGACGCAAACGGTAGCCTACAATTCACTGGATTAAGAAAGTTAGTTAGCATAGTAGCCTAATAAACCGATAAATATACGGCGGAGGCAGAGGAAAGACACTGAAGTGAATAGACACCGGGCGGATTAAATCTGGAGCTCCGGCATTTGAGAACGATTTGACTTGCGAACGACTGAACTGTAGTGTCTGGGTGCAATCTGACTTTTTGGGCAAAGTATTGTACGTCGGCATAAAGTGATAACATACAGGTAGGAAATGTTTTAAATGCTTGTATTCTGTTTTTCTGTTCATAGTCTAGTCTGTCTTCGCCTACTAATCTAGCTGGGTTTCAATTGTAAAAAAGTGGGAACGTGTCTCTACAAGGTATAAGTAGCTAATCTAAGGGCATCAAAGGGTGGAATTCTGTTGAGCAACAAAGTATCCTGTATAAACGTAGGCTACAAATAGAGTGCGCTTCTTCCATTGATCGCATTCTATCGAAATAGGAGTGCCAGTTAAACACACGAGGGGGCAGCTATTGCTCTGCGGATGTGCTACACATATTTGTGGCCCTCTGTCGATATTTTTGAAATTGTTCGTCTGACATTAATTATATGAAAAAATACAAACGCAGCGTGAATCCATGGAACACTCTTTGACTTAATTTAGACCTCGACGCAGCTAAAAAAAAACCCTGCCGTCTATACTGTATGAGACAAGTCAATAATGTGTATCTTCACTATTTGTTATTAACTGGGTGAAAGTAATCTATTTCGATCTTGTAGGGGTAATTGCCTCCTCCACTTACTGTAGTTACCGCGGTTTACAGTGTCCACGAGAGCCTTGACACGTGCATGTGAGGGTAGACCAAATTGAAGTTCTGCACTGCATGACATGAAGGTCCCTTTCGCTTTCAACACAAGGATTTTTCTGCATGAAGGAAAACGTGCCAGGATGGCTCACCTGGAAAAAACATAATTCTTAGGGCACAGTTTCGGCATGTTAACTAACGTTATCGATAGAGAAGTTGCCTGTATCATGTTTAGCTTTCCTGTCTATTTCTGAACTTTGCACGCTAGCCTATTCCCTGACAATAAAGGGAATAGGCTAGTCCAGGTTAGCGTTCAAAGTTCAGAAATGGACAGGAAAGCTGAACATGATACGGGTAAAACAATAATTCGTTTAACTTGTATGCATAAGAAAATTATCAAAACTTATTTTTGCCTTGTAATATGTATGCCCTATCTGTTTAATATGTGCAGTATATTTTGTACGTGCAAAGTTTGAACATTTGTTTGTGGTAGGCTAAACATATTTTTAACCCTGACTTGTGTAAAGATGGCTTTCCTACAGTCACTGGAACACAGCACACTACTTACTCCATTTATTGAATGTAAGATGCATGCCTACAGTTTATTTCTAATGGTTACTGATTAAGTCTGTAATGCTCCCAGGGTGAGACGGTATTACTGGATTGTTTGTCACTATATAATATGGCAGATAGAGGTGATGTAACCACAGCCTACCTGACAAAAGGCCAAATTCGGTTGGCTGAAATAAAGTTTGGTAGCGAAGTGTACTTGAGCTGGCAACAATTAAGTAGGGAGACTTTTGCACTTGACATGTGAAAAAATCTATCTCAATTAATGGCAGCATTAGCCTATGATCCAAGATGGTGCCTTATTCATTTGAATGGAGGAGATGAGAGTTGTGTACTTTTAAGAGTTTCACACCTTTTATTAGTTCACTTGTGCACTTTACCAGCCCCTCCAGCTACCAAGATTAAAAAACAGGTTTTCTATATTGGCCTTTTAAACGTGGTATTCTGCTTATTTAATTGCAAGTAATGTTGTTTGTCCATTCTAGATGCTTCTTGTTGTACGCAATAGTATTTTTTCCTAATTAATTAAGGCACAGATTTTCAGACAGACTTTTCTATTCCGGATTGTAATTCTTTGTTTGTTTGCTTTGGAGATGGAGGCAATGGCTCTGGACTATGGTGGCCTTATCAGTCTTGCATTCCTCTGTTTGGTCTTGTGCTTTCCCCTGCCTCGGTGACTGATGCTGTGTTTGTGAATCAGTGAAAGCCTCTTTAAGGCGTGGCCTGGTTAGGGTTTTGTAAAGTTTGTATGGTGGAGCATCTCATTGAAAGTTTGAATTGAGTTTTTCTGTACTTCAAGCCATACATTTTTAGTGCTCTTGCTGCACCTGGATGCAAGATTTATGAGTCCCCTGAAAACTAGCTTACATAATAGCTTCGTTATCTCGTAGATCTGTATTTGACATGGCGAATATTGCATGTGCAGAAGCAACTTTGCTTTCAATATTGGCCTCAATGATGGATTGATGGAACAGCATATACAGTGCATCCGGAAAGTATTCACAGCGCTTCACTTTTTCCACATTTTGTTCTGTTACAGCCTTATTCCAAAATTTATTAAATTCATTTTTTCTTCAAAATTCTACACACAACACCCCATAATGACAATGTGAAAAAAGTTTTTTTGAGATTTTGGCAAATTTATTAAAAATAAAAAACTAAAATTTCTCATTTACATAAGTATTCATACCCTTTGCTTTAACGTATTTTTAAAGTATCATATTTCATATTTGGTCGCATATCCTTTACATGCTGTTACTTCCTGAAGTCTGTGACCATCAACATCAAAAAAACTGTCGATATCTTATTTTCAGGTACTGTTACAAGCGATACTATAACCTCTCTGCATTTGAATGGATCTCTATGGAAATTGGGGGGTGAGACTAGATTCAGCTGTAAATTACACTGGTACAGTATGGAACACATGGCTGGCTAAATGGCTGTAAGTTATCAAGGGTCTGAGCTATCAAACGAGCCCCAAACCATCACTCTGTTGCCAGATATGGAGTAGATGTGGATGGATCACTGCAAGGGTTATTTCTCCGGACTCATTTTCCTATAGAACTCTATGGGGAAAAAAGTCAGGAGAAACAACCCTTAAAGTGATCCATCCACATCTACTCCATATCTGGCAACAGAGTGATGGTTTGGGGCTCGTTTGATAGCTCAGACCCTTGATAACTTACAGCCATTTAGCCAGCCATGTGTTCCATACTGTACCAGTGTAATTTACAGCTGAATCTAGTCTCACCCCCCAATTTCCATAGAGATCCATTCAAATGCAGAGAGGTTATAGTATCGCTTGTAACAGTACCTGAAAATAAGATATCGACAGTTTTTTTGATGTTGATGGTCACAGACATCAGGAAGTAACAGCATGTAAAGGATATGCGACCAAATATGAAATATGATACTTTAAAAATACGTTAAAGCAAAGGGTATGAATACTTATGTAAATGAGAAATTTTAGTTTTTTATTTTTAATAAATTTGCAAAAATCTCAAAAAAACTTTTTTCACATTGTCATTATGGGGTGTTGTGTGTAGAATTTTGAGGGAAAAAATTAATTTAATCAATTTTGGAATAAGGCTGTAACAGAACAAAATGTGGAAAAAGTGAAGCGCTGTGAATACTTTCCGGATGCACTGTATACTCACTTTCATATATTGCATGGCTCTTATGACACTGCAAGGCCATTCTCTCCCCTTCATTTTCATACCCAGTGACATTGAATGGGTATCACATATCCTCCCGTCCCCTTGAAAAATGTAGGCCTGTTCATGAAAATGCAAAGAAAAGTTATCTCAGTTATAGATTTTATAGATGGCTATCAATCAAAATGAAACTGGGAAAATGACTGCAGCCTCTGATTCCCTGTAGATTTCCATGTTCATGTTGTGGGAGGTGATAGGATGTGCTTCATATGGTGTCAGGAATTCTCACACAGAAAAAAATAACACCTCCTCTTCAGCCGCACCCTTTTGGAGCAGAGGGGAAAGAGTGTGTATCCAGCTGGCAGCATCAAATTCCAAAGGCCATTCTGATTTTATATCTTTTAAAACCGCTCGAATGCCACACACAGTTAAAGGGCTATGTCACTTTGGATAAATTTGATGAATCTCACTGATGTTTTGTGTCAGGCTACATTAGAAGCCAGGCCTGAGGCTGACGCGGTGTTTGTGAGGAGCGCTGGTTTTTGGGATGCCAGAGGTGGCATTGTGATTGCTGTATGTTTTAATCCACAAGTTTTTCCTTGAGGCACAGTCGAACAGACTTTGTGGACGACGTGCAAGGTTGGAATTTAGGATTTCTCCCAGTCAGATTGTGACTGAGAGACTAAAATAAGAGACAATTAAGTGTAACATTTATCATTGTATCTATAAAGAAAATTGTCTTGAATTCTCAATTTAACAATATTATCACCATCCCTTTTACTGTTAACATTTTCATTGTTACCAATGCTGATAGTGATATGTTGCGACACATCTAATTTGCCAAAATGGATAATGAATTTTAATCTGTTACTCAAATCACGGTCCTCAAGGGCTGAGAACTGCTGGTTTCCCACGCTCCCTTTACCTGAGAGTCAGGTGTGAAGGCAGCCTGGCCAATCAGTAGCACTAATTGTTCAGTTAATTACCTGGGAGAAAAGAAAACCAGGGCCTGATTTGGATTCGAGGGCTAGATTTGAGTATCCATGCGCTAGAACCTTGCTTTGACGGGATGAGTCTCCCGGCAGCCTGTAACTCCCACGTCTTTTCACTCCTCAATCCACCAGCTGCGCAGAGCTGTGCAGTTATTGCGTCGGTAGACTGCACAGTGCACACCACTGGCGCGGGTGGTCTGCGGGTGCCTGAGGCTGGTAGGCTAGTGTCGCCCAGCCAACGCCCAGCCAACGCCCAGCCAACTGAAACCCCCCTCTCTGGATGTGGCTTCCTTATTGTGCATCACCCATGTGGCTTCCTTATTTTGATCGTAAAGTACCTCAGAAAGAGAGAGAGAGAGAGAGGGTGAGTGAGTGACAAAGAGGGAGGCAGCAGTGAACGTAAATCTGTTAAGTTAGACCACTTTGTCACTCTTTGTACCTGTTTACAGTGCGTGGGTCCTGTGCTGCAGTGTGACAGGCGATAGGCCCTTTCAGGTGTCCGGCTCTGGTTGTTTTCCATTTTTTTAATGAGTATTTGCTCCCCCTGTGGGTTTGAGAGAGAGGATACATCTGCCACCCCCACCTCAGGGTGTCACAGCTGCAGGAAACCATCAGGGTTGACTGCAGGGCCGATGGGTGTCTCTTCCTCGCCGAACGCCGCTGTCCCACCCCCGCCGCAGTGCCTACAGGGCTTCCAGCAGCTTGCGCTGCAGCGTGTGTGTGATGACTGAGAAGGGGAAGGGGTGTGAGCTGTTGAGAGATTCTGTGGAAGTGCCTCGTTTGGTACCACGCTAATGGAACAAGGACACAGCTGAGGTCATTCACTCGCGCGTCCTCTAAATGTCGAATTCAGCCAAGGTTCTCGTGTTAGTCACTGTGAAATGTTTTGGCGTGACCTCCGAAGGCCTGTCTGAATGACATGCCTACTGAGCATGTGCAGAGCAGGGAAGTCCCTGGAGTGACTCAGACTAATGCTAGGCTGAGGCTGATGGCTGGACCCAGGCCGTGTGAGACATGGACGGGATGGTCATATGATTGCCTATTGGCCACGCTATATGGAACTTTATAGCGGCACTGAGCATTACTTTGTGTGTATGTACATGTTTCTGTGCTTGCGTGTCTGTGTTTTTGTCTGTATGAGTGTGTCAGTGTGTGTCTTTGTCTCTGTGTATGTAGGCACAAGCATGTCTGTGTCTATCTTTGAGTGTATGCGCGTGCATGTGTGTATTTGTCTGTCTGTGTGTTTATATCTGGGTGTGGGTTTGTATTTGTGTTTTATGTGTGTGTGTCTGTGTGTGTGTACACGTGGCTGAAGGTCTGTGAGGTCAAAGTGCATTGTGGTGTTTGTCACGTATTTGCTGTGGCAGAGTTGAGCCAGTCTGATTTTAGCAGTGGCTTTTTTTGTGAGCTGAGGGCGAGCCACACCCTTGCGTCTCATATCGCCACCGTTAGCTACAGCCTCCCCATCCAGCCCAATCCAAAACTTTTTCCTGCTCCCATTCTACCTCTCTGAGTTTAATTAAGAAAAATATATTTTAAAATATGTCTTTGATGTTAGAAATCATAAAACATAAACGCCTACACAGAACAGGGATCTAAAATCTGACTCGATCCCATTTTTGAGATACACACATAGGAGACTGAGACCACAGCAAACATGGCTGAAGGAGAGTTGTGTGTTGCTCATCGATTAAAGACAAACCGATGTTGCCTTTGTTAAGGAATTCTTCCTCCACCATTATAATTAATACCATGTACTGTGATTTTATTTGCCACGGTGCCCGTAATGTATTTTAGCTCTGTTAAATATGGTTTCATTGAAATCCACTGCACAGTGGAGCTTCCTGTCATGCAAATTCGCTCTCCTCTCGAAAGCTGCAGGTGTCTTTGCGTGACCTCGGTCGTGCCAGTCTACCTGTTTACACACTACACCGGAGAGATTACGACGCTTCCGTGCTGACTGGCCACTTTAAAGATCCCTCTCCCTAGCCCCACCCCATTTTTACTAGATATGAGGCGACTTTGCGGTTATCTTCTGTAACCTTGACCTCTGCTCTGACGGGGGCAGGCAGTGAGAATTTGGGCTGAGGGGAATGCCCCTTGCTGTGCTGTTTAGCCCCGGGCTGGGCCTGTGCTCCGCTTCTCACAGTCCGTGCGGGGGAGTGAACTCGCTGGGAAGCACATGATTTTTATTTTTTTTTGCTTTCGCTTTCTCTGGTTTCTCTCTCCCCATTTCCTTCCTCCTGCCCCTTTCTCTCTCTCTCTCTCTCTCTCTCTCTCTCTCTCTCTCTCTCTCTCTCTCTCTCGCCTTCTCTCCCTCCCACCCCCCCCTTTTCTCTCGTTCCCTGTAGCCATTTCTCCACCAGTGTTTAATATACAGTAAAAAAAAAAACAAAGGTAACTGTCTCATTCTGGTGAAGTAATACCACTTGCTTTCAAATGGTTTACACATGTACAGACGCGGTTGTTGAAACGTTGGTTAAACATTGCATTATGCTCATCAGCACTACGTACTGAATATTATCGGCACAAAGTCACAGATAATAATTTTTTAAAAATAAAAACTGTGATGATGAGGCATTTTTTGCGTGTACCTGGCTCCTTGTCTCAAATGATCAGTGTTGTCAGGGTGATATTGCGGCGTTGCCAGGAGTCTCATGGGCAGGTCTTCAAACCCTCAGATGATATTGCGTGGCAGTGTAACACAGGGGGTTCCCAACTCGATCCTGGGGACCGACAGTGCATGCTGGTTTTTGTTCCTATAATAGTTACAACCTCTGAATATTAATGAGCTGTTAAATGTTGTTAATTAGACACTTAATTAAGGACGGTTTACACTCTCAAGGTCAGATTATGTCAGAAATAGCTATGTTTACCATGAAGAATAAATAGTCTACATTCACATCCCTGGAGTTTGAATCAGTCATATTAATTAATGCTTTCATTTTTTGTAATGTCCTCTATGAAAAATGTATTCCTTAAAAAAGAGGTTCTATTTTTTAATTGATTCAATTATTCACTGACAGGTGAAATCATTGGGGTCCTCATTACTGAAAGGTAATAATTACTGTGTGGTAATCTGGTCACTGAAATTATTTGTTAAAAATGTGTGCAAGTGACCGAGCAAATGGTAATGTGCTAAACCTGTGTTATGTTGGTGTAAGTGGAAGTACAAGATTAAGTTAGTATGTTTTCAGCAAACGTAATTGCCAAAGACACTGTGATGAAAAAACAGTGCATACAGTGGGTCCCCAGGACGAACTTTAAAACCACTGGTGTAACGTAATGGTAATAGAACTGGGCTTGTAACTGGGCAGTGGTAGGTTCGTTTCCAAGGTGGGGGCACTGTCATTGTGGGTCATTGTATCTATTAGATATTGTGTATGTGAAGAAAAGGAAAACAAAGTTGACTGTCTTCACTGGATTCCTAGATGACATTCAAACTGGAGAGAAACCAGCTCACAGTAGGGCAGTTGCTATTGCTTGGGACGGAAGCTACTACAAACGTGATTGACCTTCATTAAAATATCCATTTGGCTAAATGGATTGTTTGTAAAATGTGTAAGCTGTGTAAGTCTGCTCAATGTCTTCATGTCTGCAAGTGCACATGTCACAGAGCCCTAACGTATCTACAAGTGCACATGTCACAGAGCCCTAATGTATCTACAAGTGCACATGTCACAGAGCCCTAATGTATCTACAAGTGCACATGTCACAGAGCCCTAACGTATCTACAAGTGCACATGTCACAGAGCCCTAACGTATCTACAAGTGCACATGTCACAGGGCCCTAATGTATCTACAAGTGCACATGTCACAGAGCCCTAATGTATCTACAAGTGCACATGTCACAGGGCCCTAACGTATCTACAAGTGCACATGTCACAGGGCCCTAATGTAGAATGTGAAAGGAGCGCGGGTATGCAGGTGTGTGAATTGACCTGTGGTCTGTTACCTTCCAGCCCTCCTGCCAGGTAAAGATGAAGGTAGGTGTCTGAGGTGACCTCTAGAGCCTGTAGTTGTGTGTCGTGTGAAGAGCATGTGCACCTGTGTGCAGTGGGTGGACAGACCGATTGGCAGGCGGGTGGCACATCTCCAAACCAATGCATGCGCTCCTCAGCCTGCCAGTCAAACAGGTCTGTGGCCATTTTGAATGAATGCCTTCCATTCATTTTCTGACAAAGTCGCCTCCCCTCATCTTTGATACAATTTCAAAAGAGAAAATTTGTTCATTGGCTGTGCGTTCGAAAGAAAAACAGTACAAAATCATAAACTTTCTCCACTGACAGACAGCCCATTACTTGGACACGTCATTAATGTTGCAAGACAAGCAGTGGTTATACAATGTCATTAACAACCGAACCTGGCTTGAAATGCTTTTAGGGTCACGAGTGACCTTTTTTGATACAAAATGGCTGAAGTTTCCCTTGGATCCCAAATTCAGGCTGAGTTAATTCACTGAGTCTGATTTTTAATTAAATGAAATTTCTGAATTTAAAGGAGAGTTGCTTCTTTTCTGTTACTGCCGATTCCCTCTGTGGTTCAATGGTAAGAGGTTATGTACCTATATTTATATTCCTGCATGTGTGAGTGGTGCTGTGATTGAGCAGGGCTGAGGCTAACTCAGCCTTAGCTGTGTAGTTATAGCTTTGTATGTGTGGAGCTGTAACCGAGGAATCCTGTTTCCCCCAGTGTGTCACGTCTTGTGGGACCGCGAGTAGGTTTTCTGCACTTGGATTGTAGAACTGTGTGTGTGTGCGTGTGTGCGTGTGTGCGTGTGTGCGTGTGTGCGTGTGTGCGTGTGTGCGTGTGTGCGTGTGTGCGTGTGTGCGTGTGTGTGCTCATGCCCACCACTCCCTGACGGACAAACAGAGCTGTGAAGTCCATGTTAACCGTTAACCCACTTCACTGGGCGGGTCTTATATGGGCTGATTAGGGAAGCCGGGACAAAGGTGCCCCTAACAGTGATAGAGGGCAGGGACAAAGGGCATCAACCCCAGTGCACTGCAATGCAGAGTGGGCTGTGGTGGCCTCTAGTTCCTAGGCCTGTGTTGACAAAGTGCCTTGGGAGTGCTGGTCTACAATCAGGTTCCCACTGGCCAGGTTTCCACCTCATCCACTGAATATAAAACTGATCCTAGATCAGAGCCTGTATTCATAAAGACATCTCAGAGTTGGAGTACTGATCGAGGATCAGGTTTCCCCTGGCCTATTGATGGGTGAATGAGGTGTCATGACGCCACAAATAGTTGGAGCTACCATAAGCTATCAGTTACACACTGATTTCAACCAGTCATTGTGCTTTTCTGTAGAGACAGTATATTCACTTAATTCACTGATTAACAGCACATTTCAGCTCTACCCATTATAGAGTTCACAAAGCCTCATTCCACCATCACTACCCTGGCCATATCCTAGCTTTATCCGCTGTGCTTAAAAGGGCCTAAAAGGCATCTCAGAGTATAAGTACTGATCTAGCATCAGGTTTCTGCTGGTCTTATCCATTATAAGTGTAATAGGCAAAACTGATCAGCACTCCTACTCTGAGACACTATGTATATGGGCCCTGATCTACGATCAGTTCTTGGCTCATAGTGGATACAGTTGAGATATGGCCAGGACAGTGATGGGAGATGAAGATAAGATTAGACCAGCAGTTTGTGGTGGCCGTACACAAATAGATGATTGCTCTACAGGGAGGAGTCTTTATAAATGAGTGGAAAAATACAGTAAGCTGAAGGCTGAATCCCACGGGACTCTTCTAAAACATGATTTTGATATTCTCCAGTACTATTTATTTGAATAGTATGTGTCGGCTTTACGGTACATAACAAAATTTGAGGATGTGCAACACACACACACACACACACACACACACACACACACACACACACACACACACACACACACACACACACACACACACACACACACACACACACACACACACACACACACACACAGTCTGCCCTTGCCCTCCCAACACAGAGATGGACACTACACTATTTTAAATACGCACACACACATACACACTTAGCAACAAGCCTGGGCGGTTGTGTTTACATGGTAACCTCTCTCTATTCAGTCAGCTTTCCATAAGCAGCAAACAGCACACACTAACAATGCATGACACTGGCAGTAATGAACACGGGGATGTCAAGAGGCCATTCCATGCCAAATGCCCCTTTCTCATAGCTACTGTATCTCTCACATCTCCCCAGAGGATTTTGGGTCAGCTGACATGGGAAGAAATGGTAGAGCTTTATGAAATAAAATGTATAATTAATAATAATACATATTTGTAATTAGAAAGTTTGTCCCTTTGAACTGTGACTTGTCAAAGCTAGTTGAAAATTAACCAGTAACCATGGCTAGCTAATCATTGGCCACATTTGTCAGCTGAAGGAATAAAGACCTTCAAATTTTGGTATTGTATTTTGCACTCTGCACACAATCAACTTGGTTGGCACAAAGCCTGCTTGTGCTAGTCAAGCCAACACAGAAAGCTCCCTTGTCCTCCACCTGTTTTAAAACTGGCAACAGTCCGCACAGTCATTTTTGTTACTTTCCAAAGTGCAATAAAGAAGCCATAGCAATCACAGCGGACTGGGTTGATCTTTTTTATAATCTGCAGTTAGAGTAAGGTATGGCAATTGCACTTAAAAGAAATGAACCCTTTTCCGTGCACCACAATAGAAAAACGAAAGCCGTGCCACACCTGTGTTTGCACAGTGTGTGCATCTGGTAGCCTGTAAGGTAGGGCTATTCAACTGACTGCCTGAAGGCCAAATGTGGCCCTCAATAGAAATATTTGTGGACCTTTGATCCCTGAGAAGAAAAGAACTGTATTATTTAGGTACATGGAAAAATTGCGAACTATCCAGATCCACATCTGCACAGTGTCAGCAGACCTCCCACTAGTGTCAGAATAATAAATAAGAGCTTTGCACACGTGTGCAATACATATTATTCATACATTTATAGACGGTGCATGGACACTACTTGGTGGTAGGCACTTTTTCTAAAAAAGGCTTTCTCACATTTCCTCGAAATGAGAGTCCTGTTTTTTTGTGCATTTGGTATACATGGAAATTGTTTGCTCCAAATGCAGAACTTTCAGAAAGAATATGGTCCCCCAAGCAGAAGCAACCATGCTGTTAGGTGACTGGACTGTTCTGCTGACCTTGGTCTGGAGAAAGCTCTCCATGGCTCAAAATGAGCAGGCATGTTTAGCAGCTTGGTCGTGGCTATGTTGGTGTCCTTGGTGTGGAGACGTTGTGTGCTCTGGAGCCTCTCCCCTGATATGGAACGCTAACGCCAGCCATGATAGCGAAGCCCTCAGACACACGAGGAGATGCCAGCAGGGAGATAAGGGGAGGCCGTACCTAGACAAACCTGGCGTGTCGGGACAAAGGTGAGGAGGCAGCCCCTGTGCCAATGGGAACACCTGATACACACTGAATATGCCTCCTTATGTTACTCAGCTCACACACATGTGCACACAAACACACACACACACACACAACTCCGTGTCCTGGAACACACTAAATTAGCCTCCTTATGGTACTCAACACACAAACACAGTTTTTATGTTCTCTTACCCAGCTCCAAGGCCCAATAGAGCATATGATTCAGGTCTTTGCAGAACATGTAATTTATTTTCCCTCCCCAATGCCACTTTTCTCCCAGTGTGGAATGTCCATAATATTTGTGGGCCTGTTTCATCACTCTTAACACCTTTCGTCATTTTCAGGGAACACGGACAATTTCCTCAGAAGTGCGTCTGGCCACCATTTCTTTTTCCATTAGCTTAGCTGGCCTGCCATTGCATCAGTGGGGTTACACTTCATGTGCAACTGGCACAGGCAGACCGTAGATGCCTGATAGACCAGAGAGGGGCGCTCTTGCGCAATGAGACGGGGACATTTAACAATATAATTTAAGGACATCATCATGCAAAGTTGATAGCGAAAGTATTCACACACAAGCCGATTTACAAAAACCTGCACCCACACCAGCCCCTTTCAGGAATATTTGACACCCCTGGGGCCACATGTATAAATGGTGCTGAGCAGAAAAATGCCCTCAGAAATCTGCGTAAGGGAGTTTCCACGCAGAAATTCAGATGTATAAAATAAGAGAATCTACGTTCCTCTGCTGGACACCATGTGTACGCAATGCTCGGAGTCAGTGCGATATGGCGACACCGTGATCAAAAGGCAGAAGGAGAAAGTGCAAAACTTTGCGTAAGCAGAT
This sequence comes from Synaphobranchus kaupii, assembly GCA_029718625.1. Taxonomy (NCBI): domain Eukaryota; kingdom Metazoa; phylum Chordata; class Actinopteri; order Anguilliformes; family Synaphobranchidae; genus Synaphobranchus; species Synaphobranchus kaupii. The sequence goes on along the minus strand of CM056389.1, from coordinate 35,095,664 downwards.
TTCTGACTTTGTCCCTGAGCGTTCTTTTACGCATTCTTTTTCTCAGAGTTTTATACATGTGGCCCCTGATCTATACCGTAGCTGACTGATGCCAAGTCAGAATGCAGGGTCTTCTTCCCACTCGTTTAGTCTTTGTTGCTGTTTCTGTGTGCGTGTGATGACGCCCGAAAATGGACACTCTGCTCTGACTTAAGTCTTCTCTCCCCTTGGTGATGCTACAGCTCATTACGCAGACTGTGCTTTCACAGGGCGTGCCACCCGAACGCTACTAGAGCAGGCTATCAGCGTGTAATTGTTTGACGGTTCCTTAGACCTGAAAGGCCATGCTCCGCATTATTCACTCTGCTAGATCGAGGCCACACCCTCATGCGTTTCCTCCATATATCTTCAATTCATTCCTCCCCATGTCCCACCCGCCCCCAATCAATCCATATTTTCTCCCTCTAGGGAAAGGTTGTCCTCACTCTGCACATTCCAGTGAATTCTGGGTATCTGTGTGCTATGAGCGCAATGTCTGGAATGGCAGGGCGTGCTGCCTGGATGAGCTGGCTAGTGTTGTGTTTTTATGGCCACTGCCCTGTCCGCCATTCGCTGCTAATGCCGCCCCGTGACCCGGCACAGAGTGGCTTGTTTTACAAAGAAGAAAACCCATTCTCTGTGTGCGTGCGTGCGTGCGTGGTCTCAGGTGGTAGTGCACTTTTTAAACACCCCATGGCTCAGTTTTGTGTTTTATGTTGCTCCGTGTGGAGAATGAAGGGGTAGGGTAACAATGTTGTGCTGTACCAGTCCAAAAATGTAAAAATCTCAAGAGGTCTGTCTTTAGTATTTAGCCTTTAGACAGTAGGGCGGTTTGGAAAGAGCTCACTCTTGCTCCAATTCCTGAGTCTGGGAACTCTGTCTGGTATGACCAGTCAAGGTTGTTAGACTTTTTTTTATGACTCTGTCAACATCTACTAAAATGTTCATATACTAAAATGTTCTAATGTACACCTTTAACACAAGATGTATGTTAGAACATTTTGTGTGTATGTGTGTAGGTGAATGTATGTGTGTGTTTGTGAATGTGTGCAGCTGTGTATGTGTGCATATGAATGTGTGTGTGTGTGTGTGTGTGTGTGTGTGTGTGTGTGTGTGTGTGTGTGCGTGTGCGTGTGCGTGCGCGTGCGCGTGTGCGTTCGACACAGAGAGTTCCCTGCATCCAGGTGATATCTGTTTAGTGCTGTGCGTGGCAGTGCTAGAGCCTCTTGCACCTGTTGCACTTGAATGCCTTTCTCCACCGAGTCTCCTCAATATTTAATGAGGCCAGTTCTGTTTGTGTCCGCTGAGCTCTTAATTAATCCCTGTAAAAGTCCAGTCTGCTTAAACGCTCTCTCCAATTCACTAATTCAGCACACGCACGTGTGTGTTTGTGTGTGTATCAGTGTATGTATCTTTTATTGCAGTAGTCTCTTGTACACTGTAAGGGGAACTGGGAAGTCGGACTGAAGATAGTGAGAATTGTGCGGGAGAATTTCAGATGTTGCAGAAACAATTTTCCACATCGTTTTTGTTTGCCAGTTAATTCTTTTTTTTTTTTTTTTTAAAGAGAAGAAGATTATGAAGTGAATTAAAGGGAAAGAAGTGGAATATTTTGGAGAAAATGCTTGTCCACTTTAGGGAAAAGAGAAAGGCATCCAAATACCACTTTAAGTTTTGGGGGGGGGCGAAGCCCAGGGGGAGGCCCAGCACTCTTTGCTATGTCTCTGAGGGGAAATCCTGTGGTCTGTGCAGAGCTGTCCTTTCCACAATGGCCTGACCTCACCTTATATGGGCTTATGGGTACTGTCGGCCTGAGGGGGGTGTGGCAAAGCTGAGGTAGGAGGTGCTAACAAAGACATTGTGACTCAGTCCGGGGCTGCTGGATAAAACTGTACTTGGTGGAAAAAAGAATAATAATGGAGGGGAAGGTCAGGAAGCAGAAAATGTTTTCAGTTCCTCTGCAGCAAGCCCCATCTTGTCAGGTTCACAAGAAATACCCCGTTGTTCATTGTTGCGTATGAATGAGCGTGTGAACACATGTCATACCTGGGTTAAATACAGCCCAGTATTCAGGGTTTCCTGAATATATTCCTGAAAAGTATTTACAAAGAATCTGTTAACTAAAAAAATAAAAAATAAATCAGTCTGCGCACACACGCACACACACACCCTTGGGCTCATAGCCATGGTCATGCTTTTTGCTTGCTCTGGTCCACGTGTCTGGCCCAGTGCAGCACTACACAATCACATGACCCCTCCCACTCAGCCAGTGTTAAATGTTGCGAGCTAAAAGCTTGTTAACAGTGTGCAGTTACAAAAATATTTGTAGTTTTTTTTTTTTTTTATTCAAAATTTTCTCCCAACTTGGAATGCCCATTCATATATTAGTGCTCATTACTGGACCCCTGGCTATCATTTTGGGAGAGAGCGCAGACGTGCTCTCAGAAATGTTACGTCAAGCACCACTTTTTAACATGCTGCTACCTGAAAGTCAAGCTTACACAGAGATGAGTTGGAGGAAGACACTTCGGGTGCGTCCCAAAATTCTTCACTCCCCACCTCCCCGCCTCCACTCCCCTCCTACCCGCCTCCACTCCCCTCCTACCCGCCTCCACTCCCCTCCTACCCGCCTCCACTCCCCTCCTACCCGCCTCCACTCCCCAACTACCCGCCTCCACTCCCCTCCTACCCGCCTCCACTCCCCTCCTACCCGCCTCCACTCCCCTCCTACCCGCCTCCACTCCCCTCCTACCCGCCTCCACTCCCCAACTACCACTCCCCTCCTACCCGCCTCCACTCCCCTCCTACCCGCCTCCACTCCCCTCCTACCCGCCTCCACTCCCCTCCTACCCGTCTCCACTCCCCAACTACCACTCCCCTCCTACCCGCCTCCACTCCCCTCCTACCCGCCTCCACTCCCCAACTACCACTCCCCTCCTACCCGCCTCCACTCCCCTCCTACCCGCCTCCACTCCCCTCCTACCCGCCTCCACTCCCCTCCTACCCGCCTCCACTCCCCAACTACCACTCCCCTCCTACCCGCCTCCACTCCCCTCCTACCCGCCTCCACTCCCCAACTACCACTCCCCTCCTACCCGCCTCCACTCCCCAACTACCACTCCCCTCCTACCCGCCTCCACTCCCCAACTACCACTCTCCTCCTACCCGCCTCCACTCCCCTCCTACCCGCCTCCACTCCCCAACTACCACTCCCCTCCTACCCGCCTCCACTCCCCAACTACCACTCCCCTCCTACCCGCCTCCACTCCCCAACTACCACTCCCCTCCTACCCGCCTCCACTCCCCTCCTACCCGCCTCCACTCCCCAACTACCACTCCCCTCCTCCCCGCCTCCACTCCCCAACTACCACTCCTCTCCTACCCGGAAATATGCAAAACTGCCTGAATGTTTTTAATACAAGTATTTTCATGTACAGTATCCAATGTACATGACATTGCGGTTTGAGTCGAGACATGAATTAATATGTAAGCATTAATACGTAATTAAGATGCAATCAGCGACATTAGATTAAAACACAAAGATCAGTTTCCGGGGCACGGGAGTAGAGGAGTGGTTGTGGAGGAGGAAAGGTGGCATTTTTCCACTATTTGGATGCACCCTTCACGTGTAGCTTAACAGGTGGACTTGTAGGCACCAGATCGACCAGCAGGGGTTGCTGGATGAGGTGTGGATCCATACCGACTGAAGCAGAGTTGATTTTGACAACAAATTTTGATTTAGCTTTAGTCATAGCCTTCTGACTAAATTGCATTTCAGTTTTAGTCACATTTTAGCCATTTAGATAGCTTTAGTCTAGGTTTAGATTTAATCTAATTCTAATGAAACATTTTCCACAATTGTCTTTTCACTGGAATGCTCTTAGAAAGTATTATTGACCTACCTTTATGCCCAGATGCTACAATTATCATAATTTCTTACAAGAATGTTATGCTTCTTGTTAAATAGTATCTAAAAAGTTTGGAACATGTACTATTTGCAGGCATGTTCCTGTAGGAATATGGAAGGAATATTACCAATTCTGGAACTCTCTTCAGATGGTATTATGCATCTAAGTCATAGTCTTGCTCTATGCAGAAATAACAATGTGTCACTGTCCAGTGAAGTATGATGCCTACTGTATAAAGTTTGTCTGTATATCACTTCTCTTCTTTCTCCCAAAAACCGGCTGTGGCAGTGATATTGTTTAACATGTCTTCGTGCTTAGCTGCCTGATTGCAATGTCTTCCCGGTTAGAACATTATCCAAACCTGTGCCTACACCCAAACTGCACCGTCGCATGCATGCTAATGATTGGATGAGCCAAGCTTCACCTCATATGATCTAGATTAATCCTCTGCCATATCTTTATGATGCATTGTACATAATTTGTAAAGTTGTGTGCAAAGCATTTCACCACTTAATTGTCCAATCGTCTGCTGATGACATTTTTGTCTTGCTTTTATTAGCTGATGATAATGTTAGTACATTTCGTCTTCATTTTTGTGTACAAGGGTGGGTTTTTATTTGGATATCGTCTCATTTTCGTCATAGAAAAAATGTCATTGACAAACATTTTTCATCATAGTTTTCGTCAAAGAAATTAACAGTGGACTGAAGCCTCCCTAAACCTTGGCAACGGTGCTGCCAATTTTACCGTGGCCCTTTGGGGCTGCCGGCGAGGGTCGGTACCGGCACGGTCTGGAATCCCATCTGTGTGCTAGAACGAGGACGGTGCCTTAGCCGGATGAGCCACCCAACAACCCCGACTAGTTGAATATCTTGAATTAAATACATGTACATCGTATGAGGAAATCCTATCAATTACTTATTAATGTTTTCTTACTCAGAGCATTGTATTTTAAACAGGAGAGCACCTGTGGAAAACCTGTGGAGAAAGTGGGCTCCCTGAAGCAGCTGTCTTCTTTTCTGATGGATTCATTGCAGAATTCCACGTGTACAGTAGCCTACCCACCTGAATTCCTTTGATTTACATAACTCTTGTTTTAACCTAGAGGGCTGAAATAAGAGCACAGTCCATTTCTATTTCAAATTCATGTTACTTTTTTGATTTGCTGGCATGAGTGGCCTATTGGAATATGCAGGTTGGATTAGTAGCTTCTCCCTAATTAACCTTTACAACTGGTGATGCTTTCGAGTCAGGTATATAAGACCATCAGCACAAAAAAAACAGTTCACTGATGAAGGCAGCATGCCAAGAAGTTTGAAAAAAGAAGAAAAAAAAAGGTTCAGGGTGGATCTCTCTGGAATGCAGTCAGTTAATGCACCAGTCTACTAGGGGGAGTGCGGGCTATAGAAAGCACATGTCTCTGGGTGACGGCTAGCAGTTGAATGCCACGCATTTAGCATTAGCCTCAGTGTGGGCATTGTGAGCGCAGTCCAGGCCATTGGAATGCTGTGGGTAAATGTGGAAAGGCTCATAGCCGTCTCACTTGGCTCAGCTGCTACTGCCCAGCTGAGTCAGTCAGTCACACAAGTGACTATCTTAAGTCACTTTTAAGTATTGTACTGTTGTGGCCGCTCCTTTGTTTAGCTCTGTGTTTCCAATGCTGTTAGTGTGTAAAATTGATGTGGCATATGTCTAGGAGGAAGCTATAATTGAATAAGGGGAGGAGGAGAGGATCCTGTTCTGGGAATGTCTTGCGGGTCTCAGAGACGGGCTGTTCTGTCTCGGGCCAGTGTTACAAAGCTTTTTGGATCCAGCAGGGGCTCGCTAGTTTGGCTGTGTTCTGCTCACTGTGCATGGAAAGGCTGGCCGGTTCCCCTTGTACAGTCACACTCACATCCGGGACAGGCTTGCCATGACTCACAAAACCCGGCAAGGTGTGGGGGGTTGACTTCTTCGCTGGTGCTTTGTCTCTCCCTCACTACCTCCCTCCCTCTCTATATTTCTCCTCCCTCACTTCCCCTCGCTCTCTCTCTCTTCCTCCCTTGCCCTCGCTCTCTCTCTCTTCCTCCCTTCCCCTCGCTCTCTCTCTCTTCCTCCCTTCCCCTCTACCTCTTTCTCCCTTTCCTTCAGTGTTCTTCTGTCTTTCTCTCTTCCTCTGTCTCTCCCTCTCCCTCTCTTGTTCTGTCAGATTGCCAAATCCCACCCACAGCGCTTACATTTCTTTGCTCTGACATCACTGGAGCCTTGCATTTTCCCTCTGAGTCTCCTGCTTTTTTCAGACCCTCCAAACCAGTCTCGTCTCTTTTCCTCTCCCCTTCAAATCTTCCCCTACTTCTAACTCTCTACCTCTTTCTCAGCATTATTCCAGAGCTTACGTCTACCCCTCTTTTCCCTCAAAATACTTCTCATTGTCCTTGTCTTTAAAGCGCGACTTAACAATTAAAAAATAAAAAATAAATTATATATATATATATGTAGTTATTCTCCCTTTTCTTATTGAAAACTACTGATTGCACTGAAGTTGTCTGGACCAATTGAATTGATGCTTTTGGGTAGTTGTGATGTCACACATGCCAACTGTGCAAGTGAGTGCCAATCACTGATCAGCAATGCAATTACTTTCGCTTGGCCAGTGGATAGGGGGAAAAAAAACACAGATTTCCCATGAGGTTTAGTCGCGCTTTCATGTCTTATTCTACATCTGCATTTGAAGCGCTCACCTCTCTCTCCTCCCTGATGCTCACCTTATACTTCCTTACCTAGTTTTCCCTTAACGGTTACCCCGGTCTGTAATCTCCATGCTCCCAATGACTGGATATTTTCTGTGCTTGGGAGAAAGAATCATTTATAAGCAATCATTTATAATGTTTTTTTCTGCCAAAAGGCACTGACAGGGCCATCCTTGTTCTGCGTCTGCGGGGAAAGAAAGAGGATGTTTGTTTCGGCGAAGCAGAGGGCATGAATCTGGTGAGGTTCATTTACTGCAGTTTCCAGCAGATTTCCCAGTGTGGACAATCACCCTGGAGAGCGGGACGCGTATTCTCCTAGTTGTGTGGGTGTCGAGAGAGCAGCATATGGATACACAAGTGATTTATCATGGCTCATCTCCCATTGAGGAAACTCTGGTGCCTTGCCCATACCACAGGCAACCCCAGCCTTTTATCCCACCTGCTGGTCATAAGCAGCAGTCAGTCAGCCTAAGGAGGGGCACAGAGAAGTGGGGTGTCATAAAACTGCTTAGTTTGGAACATATGTGTTCTTTCTTTCTTTTATATTGTTCTTCTTCTCTGCCCATCTTCCTTAGTTCTTGCTTTCTTTCTCTTTTCTTTATCTTTCCCTTTTCTCTAGCTTTGTTCTTTCTTAGTTTCTTTCTCTCCCTCTCATTTCCTCTCTCTCTATCTTTCTATGATGCAGTCTAACCATGATTCTGAGTGGCTAAACAGTCGCCACAAATAGCTCTGCCAGGCAGTGGGTGTATAAATAGCTGAGCTGGTGAGAGAGGGCGGAGGGAAGGAGGGACAGAAATAGATGGAAGGAGGGATTAAAAGGCAGATTGAAAGAAAGAAGAGACAAACCGTCTGATTCTCCTGAAGGCACAATTGTTTGGGAGACTTTTATGATGCCGAAACGCAAAATAAAAGCCATGAAAGTCTGTCTGTACGAAGGCTGTATGAAATAAACAATGTAGGTAATGAGCTATATTTTTTTTCTCAGAAATGTGGGAAAGCTATATTATTGAATTCTAATGAAATGGCACCGAGATAAAGCATGTTTGAAGCAAGTAATGATTGTATTTCCCAAAAAGAATGTTGCCACCCGTTTTTTTTTTCTGCACCCTCCCATTGCAAAGATCCTTTAGTCTATGCTTGTGGACTGCCCTCTTCAATTCAAACCACACATTTTTAACCAGGTTCAGGTCTGAAGACTGAGATGGTAATTGAAAATTGTAATTTTGTGGTCGGTTTACCATTTCTTGGTTGATTTTGTGGTAATTGTCTTGCTGAAATATCCTTTTGAGCTTGTGGACGGCTTCTGGGCTCTTGGTACTTGCTGGAGTTCATGGTTCCATTGAACTATAAAAGAACCGCAGGACCTTGGGATGCAAAACAAACCCATAGCATCATCTCACCATAGCACCCGACGTCAACACAACTCATCACAGCAATCAAAGTTCAGCAGTGGAACTTCAGTTTGAAGTTTTTGCGTTATGGTCAGATGAATTTTAGCAACAATACTCCCGATAACAGTGTTTCAGATAGTAAAGACATAGTTAGATATCATAATCTATGATTTTGGCTGACTCATTGGAAAGTGTTGTTGCAGCACTGCCCTAAAACTGACTAGTAGCAGCTCAGGGAACCTCACAGCCGGCTGGCCCAGAGGACTTTGTAGTTCTGGTTTAGGAAAATTATTTATTACCCAAAATCTTTATTTCCCCATTGTCTTTGTAGTTCTGGACTCCTTGGTGGGTTGAATTTGTGCTTCAAGTGAGGCTCCGTGTTTCAATGCTCTTTCTCTCTCTGTCCCTCTCCCTCTCTGCTTCTCTCTCTCTCTCTCTGTCCATCTCCCTCTCTGCTTCTCTCTCTCTCTCTCTCTGTCCATCTCCCTCTCTGCTTCTCTCTCTCTGTCCCTTTCTCTCTGCTTCTCTCTCTCTCTGTCCCTCTCTCTCTCTGCTTCTCTCTCTCTGCTTCTCTCTCTCTCTCTGTCCCTCTCTCTCTCTCTCTGATTCTCTCTCTCTCTCTGTCCCTCTCTGCTTCTCTCTCTCTCTCTCTCTCTCTCTCTCTCTCTCTCTCTCTCTCTCTCTCTCTCTCTCTGTCCCTCTCCCTCTCTGCTTCTCTCTCTCTCTATCAAGTTCAAATGGCTTTATTGGCATGAATCATTGTTGCCAAAGCAGTACAGTATACAACACATATTTATAGAAAATAATAATAATAATAAATTCATTAATATATATATATATGGTATAGTAAGTGATGATATGTGGTTCTTATATTAATTGCATATTATATAAGTGGATATAAGTTAAAAAAATAAATAAAAAAATAACAAATCAATAAATAATAATAATCAAAAATGAAAAGAAGTTGAGTGAAAATAAAATATAGTAAAATATTATTACAGGCTCTGTACATGTAGTATGAGGGAGTGAGGCTTTGTACATGTAGTATGAGGGAGTCAGGCTCTGTACATGTAGTGTGAGGGAGTCAGGCTCTGTACATGTAGTATGAGGGAGTCAGGCTCTGTACATGTAGTATGAGGGAGTCAGGCTCTGTACATGTAGTGTGAGGGAGTCAGGCTCTGTACATGTAGTGTGAGGGAGTCAGACTCTGTACATGTAGTATGACGGAGTCAGGCTCTGTACATGTAGTGTGAGGGAGTCAGGCTCTGTACATGCAGTGTGAGGGAGTCAGGCTCTGTACATGTAGTATGAGGGAGTCAGGCTCTGTACATGTAGTGTGAGGGAGTCAGGCTCTGTCCATGTAGTATGAGGGAGTCACGCCCTGTACATGTAGTGTGAGGGAGTCAGGCTCTGTACATGTAGTGTGAGGGAGTCAGGCTCTGTACATGTAGTATGAGGGAGTCAGGCTCTGTACATGTAGTGTGAGGGAGTCAGGCTCTGTACATGTAGTATGAGGGAGTCAGGCTCTGTACATGTAGTGTGAGGGAGTCAGGCTCTGTACATGTAGTGTGAGGGAGTCAGGCTCTGTCCATGTAGTATGAGGGAGTCACGCCCTGTACATGTAGTGTGAGGGAGTCAGGCTCTGCACATGTAGTGTGAGGGAGTCAGGCTCTGTACATGTAGTATGAGGGAGTCAGGCTCTGTACATGTAGTATGAGGGAGTCACGCCCTGTACATGTAGTGTGAGGGAGTCAGGCTCTGTACATGTAGTATGAGGGAGTCACGCCCTGTACATGTAGTGTGAGGGAGTCAGGCTCTGTCCATGTAGTATGAGGGAGTCACGCCCTGTACATGTAGTGTGAGGGAGTCAGGCTCTGTACATGTAGTGTGAGGGAGTCAGGCTCTGTACATGTAGTATGAGGGAGTCACGCCCTGTACATGTAGTGTGAGGGAGTCAGGCTCTGTCCATGTAGTATGAGGGAGTCACGCCCTGTACATGTAGTGTGAGGGAGTCAGGCTCTGTACATGTAGTATGAGGGAGTCACGCCCTGTACATGTAGTGTGAGGGAGTCAGGCTCTGTACATGTAGTGTGAGGGAGTCAGGCTCTGTACATGTAGTATGAGGGAGTCAGGCTCTGTACATGTAGTATGAGGGAGTCAGGCTCTGTCCATGTAGTGTGAGGGAGTCAGGCTCTGTCCATGTAGTATGAGGGAGTCACACCCTGTACATGTAGTGTGAGGGAGTCAGGCTCTGTACATGTAGTGTGAGGGAGTCAGGCTCTGTACATGTAGTATGAGGGAGTCAGGCTCTGTACATGTAGTGTGAGGGAGTCAGGCTCTGTACATGTAGTATGAGGGAGTCAGGCTCTGTACATGTAGTGTGAGGGAGTCAGGCTCTGTACATGTAGTATGAGGGAGTCAGGCTCTGTCCATGTAGTGTGAGGGAGTCACGCCCTGTACATGTAGTGTGAGGGAGTCAGGCTCTGTCCATGTAGTATGACGGAGTCAGGCTCTGTACATGTAGTATGAGGGAGTCAGGCTCTGTACATGTAGTATGAGGGAGTCACGCCCTGTACATGTAGTGTGAGGGAGTCAGGCTCTGTACATGTAGTGTGAGGGAGTCAGGCTCTGTACATGTAGTATGAGGGAGTCAGGCTCTGTACATGTAGTATGAGGGAGTCACGCCCTGTACATGTAGTGTGAGGGAGTCAGGCTCTGTACATGTAGTGTGAGGGAGTCAGGCTCTGTACATGTAGTATGAGGGAGTCAGGCTCTGTACATGTAGTATGAGGGAGTCACGCCCTGTACATGTAGTGTGAGGGAGTCAGGCTCTGTACATGTAGTGTGAGGGAGTCAGGCTCTGTACATGTAGTATGAGGGAGTCAGGCTCTGTACATGTAGTATGAGGGAGTCAGGCTCTGTACATGTAGTATGAGGGAGTCACACCCTGTACATGTAGTATGAGGGAGTCAGGCTCTGTACATGTAGTGTGAGGGAGTCACGCCCTGTACATGTAGTGTGAGGGAGTCAGGCTCTGTACATGTAGTATGAGGGAGTCAGGCTCTGTACATGTAGTGTGAGGGAGTCAGGCTCTGTACATGTAGTATGAGGGAGTCAGGCTCTGTACATGTAGTATGAGGGAGTCAGGCTCTGTACATGTAGTATGAGGGAGTCAGGCTCTGTACATGTAGTATGGAGTCAGGCCTTGCACATGCTGGCCCTGTACATGAGGCTCGTGGAGCAGGCCAGGAACCAAGCAGTGAGACCAAAATAAGGCCTAGAGAGGTGGGAGGGGAAATGGGGGAAGGGAAAAAAAGATAGAAAGAAAACAAGACAGAGAGCTAAAATGAAGCTAGAGAGAGAGGCACAGAATGCTGAAGGGGGAGAATAAAATTTAAAAAATAATAGGAAGGGATTCCATTTCTTATTTCCCACGGACCTTAGGCCCTGCGGCCTCGGCAGGGAGTCAAACCACACAGTTTTTCCCTAAACAGTCTGATATGCGGAAGGAAAGTTCCAGAAGCGTGGCGGCTCCTCAGAGTGAAAGGGGGGAGAGGGTGGGGAAGAGGGCGGGGGCGGGGTATTGCCTTGGCTCTCTGGCTGTCGCTCCGCCTGATCTGTCGCTGAACGCCTCTCGTTTCGTCAAGTGCACCTCCGCCATCGCCAGACACGCTGCCGGCGTGGACTGACACTCCGTCTGGCACGTGCTGTCTGTCAATCTCTTTAGAGGCCACCCTCAGCTGCACGCTGCTGCCCACACCCCTGTGCTTCTGCCCTGATCCCAGTAAAATAAGCTTGCCAGACCATGCAACAGAAGCAGTGAAACTTTCAGTCCAGGCTTGATGCTGTGCTGGATACTCTATAAAAATGCATAGTGACGTGAACATCCCATTGGGCCCATTCTGGCTCAACATTTACAGACAGACTGGACTGTTTTAGGTAAATGGTGAGCCATAATGGGTCATTATGCGTTTTTTTTTTTTTCTTAAAATTGAACTGTGCTATGTCTGTAGCAGCACAATGAGTCTGGACTTTTTGTAAAATATATTTCACAGCATGTATTTTTGAGAGCATACATTGCAATATCTAAAAGTGCCAATGATTTGTATTTGACACAATATTGTGAAATGTTGTAACATCTGCTCTGATCCTGATAATATATTTCAGTATATTGGCAGTACGTCATATTATTGGTAAGGGCAGGCTGAGACTCTCTCAGAGCATTGTGCTGGGCACTGTTAAAAAAAAAAAGTTGAATACTCAAAATTTCATTACATTCTTTGAGTTTTGAGCTCAATGATGCATTGAGGGCTGCATATTTGGGGACATACTGGTCAGATTAGTGTTACTGGAGAAAAAGTGTAAACTCATAACTAATATTGATAATAATGTAGTTGTGTTGCATATTATGTAATGGGTTAATAGTCATTTATATTAGAATCAAGGAGACGTCAACAACGAAGCATGAAAAAGCTTTCATTCAGTGAGATGCAGCCGTAATGAGTCCAAAAGAGGGCGCTCTGTCTCCCTCTGAGACGAAGCAGGTGACCTTGGCCAAGGCTTTACCTGTGCAGGACAGGTGGTGTGGTTCCAGGGAGACATGAGGTGTGTACGTGTCTATGGGCCATTAGCCTTGTGCCAGACAGTGCCCTGTTGGTCCATAGTTCAGCAAATCTAGTGCTGTTCTACCTGCTTTGTGAGCACAAAGGACACTGCTGCCTCACAGTAACAAACATACTGGCACCCTTTGTAGTCAAATGGTAAAATTCACAAAATGAATGAGTCTCTCTCTTTCTCTATCTTTCTCTTTCTCCCTCTCCCTCCCTAACCCTAACCCCCACACACACACACGCTCACGCTTTCATACACGTTTCATACGCCTATGCTCCGACATGAACAGAAACGCAGACCTACACATGCATGCTTTCATACACGCGTGCACACACATGCGTGCTCTGGCATGCGCACAAACACACGGATGCACGCAAACACGTGTGCGCACACGTTCACATACAGGCGCGCACGCACACGTATGCTCTGACATACGCGCTAGCATAAACAACTTACATGACCATATTTTACCACCATTTTTAAATGTTATTATTGACAAAATAAATAGCCTTATGTAAAATATGTGATCACAATAAGTCTTTATCTAATAATGTTGAGACTGACAGGGAGAAAGCAGGACAGAATGTTTCTTGTCAGTATGAGTGCTGTTTACTCTTCAAATCTGCTGCAGATTATAAAACTTGGAGAGAGAGGAGAGATAGAGAGAGGGAGAAAGAGGGCATAGAAGGAAGAGAAGGAATGCACTTGGCCTCAGTCCTGTGACATTGGTTTTCATTTTTTGTAGGAGATATTAATGGTCATGGGCTATTAGTGGATTTTTCCAGGCCTTTCATATTCTTCCTTTCCCCTTCTCTCTCACTCTTTCATCAGCCAGTCTTCCCACACTCTGCGCAGGCGGACGGCATACTTCTTACTTTTCCCCCTCTTCTTTTTTCCTGTGCGAATGGCGGTCGGGGCCAGATGTGCGACGCACAGGCGCGGCGGCGCTTTCCTGTCCTCTGCCTCCTGATTTAGGAGGGAGGGGGGGGGGGGGGGGGAAGGCGGGGCGGGGCGGGAGAGGCGTCCGAGTCCGCGGTTATTTTACCTGTCACGGTGAAAAGCGAGCGCAAGCGGTGGGGAAGGGACTGCTCCCGCTGCTCTTAGCATAGTTGGGAGGGTGAGTGTGCGTGCGCGTGTTTGTGTGTGTGTGTGTGTGTGTCGCCTTTCAGAGTTACTGCTTCCTCCGTGTAGAGGGACTAGTAGAAACGGGACAGATCATGGCAGCTGGGTCTGTCCCACACATGGACGGACAGAAGTTATAAATATGAACCCTGCGTGAGCTCTGACGTGGATTATCTTTTCAAGGAGAGACTGCCTTAAATCAGGCACACAAAAAAGAGGAAAAAAACAGACTTTATCATGAAGTACCGAGCTATGGTAAGACCTGCGCTCTGTGCTGCTCTTCTCTTTAGACAGGGAGTTGGGACATGGGAGTGCTGAGAGTGGCTTCTTTGGGGCTGGAAAATTAGAGAAATGTGGAGGGAGACTTGAGAGTGCGAGAGTCTGGGTGAGCGAACTTTGAGAGTTTGTTTATGGTCTGGAAGTGTCTGTATGTGCAGTACTGTATTTGTGTGTGTGTGTGTGTAGATGTTCAGTTTCCCAGTCGAAAATGCGTATAAGATCATTTGTGTGTGTGTGTGTGTGTGTGTGTGTGTGTGTGTGTGTGTGTGTGTGCACGTGTGTACCACTCTCTCTAAGACTGATGTGTGCTTGTCTGTTTGTGAGACAACACAATGTCAGTGTGTGTCATTAGTTTGTCTTCATGAGCACAGCTTGTGCAGTGTTTGTCGACGCCGTGTCTTAACAGTGACAGATGTTTATTCTGCATATCTGTCGCTATAGATCGCCTTCCATCTTGTATCTGAAATGACAAGGGAGACTGTTTTTCCAGAGATGAATGACAAAAAAAAAAAAATCAGTTTACACTTCCTGTGCCTAAAACCAAAAACCTCTAAACATAACCACAGACTTGATGCCGGGCGTATGTTGCAAGCTTGTGTCACTCTATGGTTACATTCATCATGATCTTGGCTTCCATCGCTCCCGATGTCAGATTTTCCCTGATTAATGAGGAATGCTAATTTTCAGACGCTAACCGTCTCAGTCAGAGGCAAAGGACTGTATGGTACTGAAAGTATGTTATAAGTACACACACATAAGTCATATAGCACAATTTGTAGAAGCAGGAGAAAATATAAGCAATAAAAACCAAGTGCAAGTGGCCTGCAGAGACATTTAGGTCTAAATAATCTGTATTGCCTAATTAATTTGGAAAACGGGGGGCAAGTCACATCCCTGGAAGCGGCAGTAGGGCTAAGAATAGATCTAACAGTGTTAATCGATGAGGCTACCCCGTGTCGCGCTTTGGCGAGTGCAGCGGCCTTTCCATCGCACTCTTTATGGAACCGGGCACTCCGCACTGCTGTCGGAGTCATAGTCACCTGAGGTAAACTCTCGTTTCCTGCATGATCACACTGGGCCGGGTTCTGCTTCACAGCCAAAACATCTTATAACGCAGCACAAAGCTCATAGAGCGATGCTAAGCGAGCCGCTTCTTACACCGTTGTTTTGCTCCGAGGAACCTGACAATCTTAGTCCTACTATAACCGTAAATTGTTGTGGTTAACTTTTCTTTGCTGTTGCTACAAGTAAAATATTTTCACGCATATTATTTCCACGCATACAAATAATGTAGTCCCATTTCCCTATGTTTTAAGTATAAAGGCTTTATCATGTCTGATGTTCAAATTCTGCCTTCCTCTGTTTTCATGGGACATTTGTGTTCATTGAAGGCAATTTATGTGGCCACTTCCTTCTGTTCAGTGTGAAGGTACAATGCTCCTGAATGAGATGTATTGCAGTGTATGTGGAGATCATTGGAATTGGGTATCTGCCTGGTTAAAACTGAATTTATAAGTTATAAAAAAGTATAGTTATTTCCCTATATTACTTGACTGTTAGTTAACTTCGTTAACTACAGTAGGTGGTTTGTCTGTGTTTATTCTCTTCCCAGTAAATAATTTATAACTTTGGTTGTATCACGGTATTGTTTGATCAAAGCTAATACTGACATATTTGCAGTGTGGATTTTTTTTATATAATGTGAGCTTAGTTTAAAACCCTTTTTTGATTGATTTTGGGCATGCAAACCCAGTTCTTTTTCCTGTAATGGGTGATCCCTGGTGTAAATAGTTAACACGTTCGCTGTTCCCAAGAAGCGGTCAGAGTTGTGCTTGGAATTTTCTGAGCCAATCGCCAGGGCAAGGAGCGATTCCATTTCAATTCAGTCAATCCAGGAAAGGAATTTAAATTCTATTAATCACAGCGAAATGCTCAGTGTGAAAACTCTGACGAGTACGTTTTACACTGACAGCGCACTTTTTTAACCAGTGTGGACTCTGGTTTGATACAAACTCTGCTGTTGTTGAGTGAACACTCGAGACTTTTCCGTGACTTGAACAAAATAAATGCTTAATTTGTTCTGTGAAGAATTGCTCGACGAGTGAATTGAAACTTCACTTAACTCCCGATATCGGCTGAATTGAAATGGGAATTGACGCAGTGATGTAATCCCCCTCATTAGCGTGGTGCTGCGGTGATGCTTGGTGCATGGTGAGAGAACGCTACAAGGCTGCAGGGCTGCACTGCGAGGAAAGCCTTATAAGGAAGATGCAGCTGAGCCTGGAACAGGAGGCCTGTGCCAAGTCCCACATCCAACAGCCCTCGCGGCACTCCTCGGGAATGAGGAATGTGCCTGCGGTGGTTACTCACATTAATATTTGCGGCTAACAGTGCTACAATTGTTATTGATGAACAATGGGCTGAGCCTGGCCCGGCCTGTGCTGTTATGAGCGGCCATTCCGTTTGACGCTCGGATTGGGCTTTTATTGCTTTAAAGCAGAGGCTTATCGGAGGCGTCCTCCAAATGTGTACGGCATGGCTATTGCCAGTCCAGTCTCAGCGGCGGGATGGATAAAACTGCCCTGGATTTCATCTGCATTTGTCCTCGATTTTCTCTGACAGATTAACACGACATTTCTTTACTTTTTTTATTTCACAAATGCACTTTGCTGTTTTCTGAACTTGTCAAATTGTGGTTATGAAGAAAGAAACAGACATCGTATTCTTCACGTCCTGAAGTCAAAGTGAAACCGTGAGGTTCATATGGTATTATATGTAAACATTATTTTTAAAAACTACACGGGTGTAGGTGAGGTCACGTCCTCGTCTACCTCCTGCCGTCATCGTTAAATGAAGTTGACTGTTTTCCAACACTTTCCATAACAAATTTAAGGCAGTGTTGCATTTTTCTGCACAGCCAACTTGTATGTATTAATTTTATTTATTGAGGAGATGAATGCTTAAAAACTAAGTTTAAGTAACTTATGGTAAAAAAATAATGGTTTCTTGCTACTTGGATATTTGTAAGTGAAAGTTAAGTTTATCCTTGTGCAGTCTGCTTGCACAAGGATTTCATCACCCTTAGACAGCCATAGAGGACTGCAACTAATATTGGTCTCCTGGGAGCTATCCTGATCTCTTAGCAGGTTGCACAGAATGGTGTGAAAGTTTGACAAAGCAGACTACAGTAATTTCACCAGTTAAAGTTATGGCAAAATGCCATTTTTATTAATAATGATTACAATTAATTCAAATGATAAAAAACGTAGTATGCTTTCACACTACTTATTGTCAGGCTGTTTGTGCCTTGTCACATTCATTCATCCATTATGTAACCCGCTTATTCTACACCATGGACAGGTCGCCAATCCATCGCAGGGCACACACACCATTCACTCACACACTTATACCCATGGGCAATTTAGAGTCTCCAATTAGCCTAACCTGCATGTCTTTGGACTTTGGGAGAAACCGGAGTACCCGGAGGAAACCCACACGGACACGGGGAGAACATGCAAACTCCGCACAGAAAGGCCTTCGGCCAGGATTCGACCGTGTATAACCACTGCACCACCGTGCTAACCACTGCACCACCGTGCTAACCACTGCACCACCGTGCTAACCACTGCATTGTCACATTTTCATTTTGTAGTCGTTTTCAACATTGTCTCCAAAAAAAAAACAGTTTCCCAAAGCGGGGTATTTTAACCTTCAGTTTAGTTGACAACATGCCATTGACCGCACGCACATCCGTTTGTTGAATGTGAGTGTGAGAGATGGTGTGTGGGACCGGTGGTGTGTATGCCTGACATTACCCCACCAGGGTACTGAGATGCAGCCAACAGCACCTCAACCTGGGGTTGGGCAGGTGTCTCGCCAGGATAATTTCACTTGCAAAAATTGCATCTGTGAACCAGCATGACTGCTTCTTCCCAGCTTGCCAAGGTTACATTTCAAACCCCAGCCTGAGGGAGGCTGAGGGATGTTTTGTTTTATGACAAAACACCAACTTGTTCCCATTCTCCCCCTGAGTATTTGCCTGCAGAGGCTGTGTTTGTCTGAAAGAGGGATTCGGGGCAACAGAGTAAATCATAATGGAGAGAGCCTTGCACGTTGATACATGTGAAGCTAATGTATGCTTTGTGTTTATGTATTAACATGAGCATGCTGAGAGGGTTAAACATGGGTATGGAAGTAGGGAGCGGGATAGAGATATCGAGGGAGGAATGTGTGGTGGGGGCCTAAGTGGGCCTGTCCTAAGCCTGACCCTCCTAAAAAAACGTTTTGTTACGAGCCGGGGTTTCGGAAAACCTGACGGCATTGCGGTGTCGGGGAGATCCTTTACAGGAGGTGGGGTCAGGAAGGCCAAAAGTACGGCTGCCTATTGTGGAACAATGAAGTAATGGAGAGGGCTGGCCTGGCGATTAGGGAGGGAAGCAGAGGGAGAAAGGGTTCCTCTCTGGCCAAAGGTCTACCTCCGGCCTCTAGCTTGGGCTCAGCTCCACTGTTGTGTTACTGTTTTTTTAAGGAGTTTTTTTTTGTTCCACGAGCACTGCAAAGAGATGCCAAGATAAGGACCCTCCCCCTAACGAGCTTAACGAGCTCTTAACGAGCCCTAAGGGGACTCTGTGTTTCTCAGAGGGCCCCAAACTCCGCCAGGAACTCCAGCCCCATTGTTTCTCAGAGAGCCTGGGAAGGACAATGTCAAGTGACAGAATAGGACATCAAGCAGAGAGAGTGGACACTGGAAACTGAGTCACTTAAGGACACATTGAGGAAAAAATTAAGAATCCACGCTTGCAATCCAGGAGGAGCCGTGGTATTTAAGGTATTTTGTCCTGAGCGGGGCTTCTTAGTGGGTCCCTGCCTAGTGATAAGCAAAGAAAGCCACAGTTTCTTTTTTTGCGTTTGAATTTGTCGCCCAACACGGGCTGTGTATGTCCAATTCCCACCCTGATTTGGAGTGTCCAATGAGCTACTTGCAACTGCAGCCGTGTTCATGCTCGAACTCCACTGCCAATTCGGGAGACTAGATGTCTGTACTTCTCCTCCGAAACGTGTGGTGTCGCCAGCCTGCTTCTTTTCACACCGCAGCCCGCAGCCAAGCTCACACAGAGCCGAGTCGGAGGAAGACCTTTCATATGCAGCTTTGGCATGCAGCCGGGTGCATGATCCACCAGTGGGGGTCACTGAAGAGCGATCAAAAAGGAACCCTGACTAACTGAAGCCTCCCGGGCCCTGGGCGACACAATCACCAATTACACGTCGCCTTATGGAGCTACTGGCCACAGTGGGCCGCTCTATTTCTGCTGTGTAATGTCAGTCACTGACTTGCCTTGTCCAATCAGAGCTCCTCCTGAGTGCCTCCTACCCTGGGCTCATGGTTGTTGTATACAGCGGAGGTACTGGGTATTAGGGCAGTGATGGTACAGATACAGTATAATCCTGACTGCCTTGGTGCTGATTATTACACAGCACACAGTGTAGTGCATGATTGTGTCATAGCTTCACTTCAGAATGGAAGGGGGGAAGTTCTGTCAGCAGGGACTCCCCCACCTCAATGCACTGTAGCGCCCCCTCTGGCTGTTTGAGCACCTGCAGTCAGTTGCCCAGTCTCATGGTGGAGTGACTGTTGGATTGCAGTGTGAAAAGGAACGAGAGCTTTGGTTACCAGTTAGGCCACCAAAATTTCATTCACCTTTAAATATCCTGCCTGGTTATGTGAACACAGGCACACCACACACACACACACATCATCATCATCATCATCATCATCAGTAATCCCTCAAATACACGCATGGCCTCTCACAGGTTATTCCAGAGTCCTAGTCAGTTGTGTTATGGGCCGGGCCGCTTCGGGAGCAGCCGACCCGGCTCAGCTCTGTGACGCGTTCGGTGTTCTCAGTGAACAGCTGAAAGCACCTCTGTCAAGTCTCAGGGGCTCAGGCTGGGCGCTCTTCTTCATGAGCAGTGACTCAGCGATTAGTCGCTGCCTGGTGTCTCCGTCTGGTGCCTGGAGTTCCCGTGTGTGTGCATATTTATTTGCACATACCTTTCAGAATTGGTGTCTGGCTTTCTTTATAGCGCCTCTTTTTTCCACCTTTTTTTCCCCCTTTTGTTAACAAACACACACACACACACACACACATGCACACACACACACACACACATGCACACAGACAAAATACTCTTGATTTGCTTTTAATGGTGCATGAGGAGAATATGGCCTTATGAACGTGAGGAGATTGCTTCAAACAGAGAAAATGTGTCCGTCCAAAGTTCTCATATAAATGCATGCCTACAGTGAATTACAGTTGTACATCACTTTTAATCATTCAACGGTCTGTGTGAACGTCATTTGCTTTTTTTCTCCATTTTGGTTTACTTTTAATGAAAACGTTAATGCGATGTCAGTTATTTGGCTAAATTGGCGGTGGTTTAAAAACAAGAGAAGCTGGCCTTTTCAGCGTGTGCTTCCACACAGCACGATAGTCTGTGGGCGTCGCTGCAGATTCACATCTACGTGGGGCAGACTATGACTTCAGCGTTTGTTCCGACGCTAAACCCGACAGACACTCGGACAGGTGTTGTCTACAGTACGAAAGCTTGGAATTTTGTGTAAACTGGCAAAGACGGAAGTGCCCCTATTGCCTAGTATTTACATGTAAGTAAAGGGATGCGTTAAAAGGCCATTGCTAATGTTCCACTGTTAGGTGATGATACTGAACACCTGGCCATTCCTGGTGTTGAGCAGGCGCATAGCGGAGTGGAACTGGTGAAAAATGATCTCACATTTCCAAATCTGAAACATGTTTTACTGATGTTTACGGTTTTCAGGACAGTTTGAAACAAGCTTTGATAATATTTATAAGGTAAACAGTGATGATATTGCTGTGCTCTGGCATTGCTACAACGTAAAATGTTCATTAAATCTAAACATGTCAGAGTAAAATGTACTCAACCAGAGATGATTTAACACTTTGTCCCGTGTAGCTATCAGACACCAGCATGAACTCATTACCACCAAGGCCTATTTTAAACCCAGAGAAAACCCTTGTATAAGTACAAGCCATATCTTACCTACTGCCTGGGTATGAGCATCTGTTAAACGGCTCAGCGATAATGACTAGCGTAAGGAATGTACACCGCAAGTATGCGTGTGCTGGAGTCACACACATGCACAGAGGGAGAGGAAATGGCAGGGTAACCTCAATTGAAGGGCAGAGACACACAAGAAACAGTCTCTGTAGTTGTCGGTGGATATAGTTTAAAAAGCATGTTCCCGCGCATGTGAATATGTACATATTGACAGAGTTAGGCACACACAATGTATGCTTGTGCGCAGATGTTTATGCTGGTCAACACAAACATTTAGACACATACTCACAGAGAGCATATACTCTCATAAATTCTCGTAGATAATCACAGACGAACAAATGCACAGACACAAATATACACACATTCACAAACATGGCAGGGACAGGGGATGCAGGTTGTTTTTGGAAAGACTTCAGTGCAGTAGGGGCACCAACATTAAGCCATTCTTTACTGTAGCTCTTCTTTCTTTAAAAACAACCATCTGTGGCCCATGTTACTCAGGGTAACTCTCTCCTTTCTTTAAAAACAACCATATGTGGTCCATGTTACTCAGAATAACTCTCTCCTTTCTTTAAAAACAACCATCTGTGGCCCATGTTACTCAGAGTAACTCTCTCCTTTCTTTAAAAACAACTATCTGTGGCCCCTGATATTCAGTGTAACTTTCTCCTTTCTTTGATAAAGCCCATCTTTGGCCCCTGATACTCAGTGTAACTTTCTCCTTCCTTTGATAAAGCCCATCTTTGGCCCCTGATACTCAGTGTAACTTTCTCCTTCCTTTGATAAAGCCCATCTTTGGCCCCTGATACTCAGTGTAACTTTCTCCTTCCTCTGATAAAGCCCATCTTTGGCCCCTCATCCTCAGTGTAACTCTCTCCTTTCTTTGATGAAGCCCATCTTTGGCCCCTGATACTCAGTGTAACTCTCTCCTTTCTTTGATAAAGCCCATCTTTGGCCCCTCATCCTCAGTGTAACTCTCTCCTTTCTTTGATAAAGCCCATCTTTGGCCCCTGATACTCAGTGTAACTTTCTCCTT
Organism: Synaphobranchus kaupii; assembly: GCA_029718625.1. NCBI lineage: Eukaryota > Metazoa > Chordata > Actinopteri > Anguilliformes > Synaphobranchidae > Synaphobranchus > Synaphobranchus kaupii. Next base: position 35,073,472 of record CM056389.1, on the reverse strand, counting down.
CCTCTGATAAAGCCCATCTTTGGCCCCTCATCCTCAGTGTAACTCTCTCCTTTCTTTGATGAAGCCCATCTTTGGCCCCTGATACTCAGTGTAACTTTCTCCTTTCTTTGATGAAGCCCATCTTTGGCCCCTGATACTCAGAGTAACTCTTTTTAAATAAGGCACGTAGGCCTTCTCGGCTCCCTTTCCTTCACATTCGTTCTTCCTCATCACCATTATCATCATCCATAATTCATTCTGGGAGCACACCCACACACATGCCTACCCGCATACGCATAAACGCACGTATACACAAAAACTCACACATACACACGCCAAACCTACATGCACACACGCGCCACACAGGCAACACACACTGAAACACGTACACACACACGGCATGCACACACATATAGGCTTCACATACACTCGCGCACACACACATCCACCACACGCGCTCACAGGCAACACACACTGAAACACGTACACACACACACGGCATGCACATATATATAGGCTACACATACACTCGCACACACACACATCCACCACACGCGCTCACAGGCATATTCCTTTCACCTGTGCCACTGGCATTAATTAAAATGCTGTCTATGGCCGGCCCTTTCCCTGGAGTGCTCAATACCACATCAATAACACAACAACAGTACGGGTAGCAGCTGTGTGTGTGTGTCCATGTATAAACCGGTAACCTAGCGCACGCTTGCCTGCACCCACCTCCCCTCACGCACACGCACACATACATACAAACACGCCGACTCAGAATACAGTATTTATCTTACTGTGCGTGTGTGCGATTGTTTGCGTGTGCGCACACATTCGTCCACTTACCCACCTGCATTCTGACCACAGTTTCGGGCTTCACCGGTTAGTGCGGAGAAGGATCAGATCAGCCAGGAACCATGGATTTAAGCAACATTCGGGATCTTATGCGCAAAACCCATGTGTCCATTACGGAAAACAGCTTTCTGGGAAAGCACCTGGAGGAGGTGATGGTCTGAGCTGTATCTTTAGGATGCTGCATGATGTACTATATTTCATTTAAATTGTGGGATGGGTGGGGCTTTTGGTATTACAGTGTTGGTATTTCGTCCTTTTCTCCATCCAGGAATATTGCAGTGACATAATGAAAGTAATTTTCTTGCATATTCTATATTGACACTTTGTTAAATTCCCCTTCTTTACTATATTATATTATGTCGGGGTCAATTCCATTTCATTGAGGGAATTGATTGAAATTAAATGAATGAAAAAAAAAATTAAATGAATTGAAAAATTCCTCTGATCTGTGCTTATTTTTCAGTAAATTGGAAAACAAAAGTTGCACACTCTTTATGCTCCCATAACCTATTCACATTCATCCACTCTGAAGAAATTATAGAAGCATAACAAGTGTGCAAATAAATTTTTCTCCAGCTAGTCTGCACCACATTTAAGTTTTTGGGTGTGCATCTCCAGCTCTGACATTTCATTAGATCATTTTTTCAGTCAATGAATTCAAGTTGAGTTAATTTCATGATTTGACTGAACTGAAAAGGAATTGAGCCCAGCTCTGAATTCCCGAGTGTGTTGCGCTTGTGTTGTGTGGCGTTGTGCATCCTCGCCCAGTTTATATGTACACACTGGTGTTGAGTTGGAGTGAACGTGAGCGTCGGGTGTTGTGTGTACAGCTGTGTTGTGGGCTCAGGAGGAGCTCTGCTACGGGGAGGAGAGCAATGGAGGGAGTCGGAGGTACAGTGCGAGGGAGTGGTGGAAGTTGGAGCTCTGCTAAGGGAGGGAGGAATAGAGGGAGGAATGGAGGTGAAGTATGAGGGAGGGGTGATACCTGGGTGTTGTCGAGGCAGCTGGCTGTGAGTTGGGGTGGAGGTTCTCACGGATTAAAAGTTTTGCTTTCTAAGTATTTTCTCTGTTTTAAAGCAAATCCTCCGGTTCCCCCTGACCACAACCTGTTTAGTTAAAATTGTACCTGGGATGGGATATGATCACTCCTGTGGGTGGTGGTTCTTGTGTCCGAATATTTTGAGACATTGTGGTAAATGATCCAAAACGTGTAACATTGTATCATTAAAGCTTGGTTGGGCACATTCAAAACAGAGTGCAGGTCAACACGAACACTTCTTCCTCATCAAGTACTACATACTTCTGGGACCTGTGGGATTTTCGGATGTGTGCGCAATCGCAGTGCGTTTGTTTTTAATTACAAGGCTTTCCCCCTGGTTTACAGCTGACAGGTAGAGAGGCCGGCTGGGGCAGGTTAACCCTCAGTCTCCTGACCTATAACCTTTGACCTGTGTTGGGCGCAGACGGTGAGCACGGAGGGGGTGCGCGCAATGATGGAGAGTGCGCTGACAGCCAGGGACCGGGTGGGGGTGCAGGACTTCGTCCTCCTGGAGAACTACACCAGCGAGGCGGCCTTCATCCTGAACCTGAGCAAGAGGTTCAAGGAGAACCTCATCTACGTAAGACCTCCGGCTGCTTCTGTGACCAGTTGCTGCCGTACATGTGAAACGGTGGCAACTTGGGCGCTAACTGCTTCTATGTTTCTTTACCAGAGTGTGCGTGAAATTATGATACCTGAGACACTAACTACTCTGTATCACTGTGAAAGGTGTGTGTGTGTGTGTGTGTGTGTGTGTGTGTGCGCATTATGTACGTGCGTGTGTGTTCATGCAGTGTGCACTGAGTGAAAGGGCTATCCATCTTTGCTGTTGCAGACCTATATCGGGTCTGTTCTGGTGTCGGTGAACCCGTACAAAGAGCTGGAGATCTACAGTAAACAGCACATGGAACGATACCGGGGCGTCAACTTCTACGAGGTTTCTCCCCACATGTGAGTCACCCACACCCCCTTCTCACGCACGCAAGCCATTGTTTCCGTGTCTAGTGTTACCCACATCTCTATTGCAGGGGTTGATGGGACAGTACCGGATGTTATGGGAGGACTAGGTAGGTGCTATGATAACTGACTATCAGTTTTACTTTCCTCATCTTAGCACTCAATCTTCTTGCCTTACAATATTCTGCAATATATTGAAATTAAATATATTATCATTATTCTAAAAGTTACAGCAACACTTCACAATATTTGGTGAAATATACTAAGTATTGTTATTTTTCGGTTATTGTGATGCATTTAGCAAAAATGTATTGCCATGAAATGTATGTATTGTTATATTTTCCACATATTTACAATATATTGCAGTACATACTCCGTAAGTGTTCCATGTAAACCTTCCCGTGGGTCATGTTTTACTGCTGAAAACATACAGTGCACTGCCAACCAGACTGGTGTTACATACATGTAATACTTGTGTTACTTACATGTTGCTGTACTTTCATCCCACCCAACATCCAGTAAGATTCACTCAGTGCGCTACAGACAGTATTATAACACGCGGTGACTCGCTAACATTCACTGGGTGGGACCATAGACTGTATAAAAATATGGACAAAGTCACTGTGACGTCACCCATTGCCTTCCCACGGCCTCCTAAAAACCAAATTGAAGCTCCGGATGCATTTTTCGCCGCGAGTTTGTACAAACTGCGTCTGCTCCGTGGAGCCGAAGAGGACTCAACCTGTCCCTCTGATTGGTCCTGAACAAATATTAATAACCTGTCCAAACGACACAATATTTAAAAAAATCAGCACATGCAGAGGCATTAGAAGAAGGAAAGGCACCTATGGCAATTACATTTATTTGTGGGAAAAATTTATTGACTGAGAACCACATTGCTGCCATTGACTTACATGGTGAAAGACCTATACTGGAGCCAATCGCAGTGGCGCTAGTGAGCAACGGCACAATTGCCGCTCCCAGCCCAACGAGGAAGTGAGCTTCAAAACGAAAGCCCAGTCTTGGCCCCTTGGGTGGGACACAAACCCTCTCCGATAGCCTGAGAAAGCCGGCAGCATACAGACAGCAGTGCGTTTGTTTGTTTTCCCCGGTTACCAGGGGACATTGGGGGCAGGGTTCCTTTGAACTTTGAACGTTATGACTTTCATGCAGTGATAACCGGCAAATGTTCTGCCGGCGAACGAAACGTTCAGAGCCCTCCTCTTCCTTCTCCTTCCTGCGTCCGGCTCGCTGGGGCAGCTAATGTTTTGCGCCATCAGAGGGAGTGGAGGTGTTTTGGCAAAGCTGGGAAGGAAGGAGGCAAGTGCATGCGGGGGGGGGGGGGACTTTCCTCACTTGGGGGGTGCCTGGCGGTGTTGTTTTGCAGCCATGTTAATGGAGAATACCGAAGGTGATGAAACCATCGTCTCAGCCCCCGCCCCCCACCCCGTTCTTCGGATAGCCAGATAGAACTGTTATAATAAACAAATCTCCCCCAAAAATACCATCTCACTCGAGTCCACCTCTGACACCTGTTGCCCCTATTGGCTCAGTAAAACCCAAGGAAGCAGACTCTATCCAGTCACACTCCACACAATTTCACACTGATTTCAGCAGTGTTAGGCCCTCACATTGTGAGATCGCTGCAGTTGCACTGCGTGGAAAGTCGGAAAACCTAGGCTAGGATGGAAGGACCCAATGATTTTTGGCCGAGTGATCTCACAATGTGAGGGTCTCTCTTACTTTAAGATTTCTATACAGGTCCTCATTTTATGTCTAAGATCTCCACGTTCTCCCCAGAATGTCTCAGAGCAAACGTCTAAGATCTCCACGTTCTCCCCAGAATGTCTCAGAGCAAACGTTTTGTCTTTCGGGGTTTCGGGGTTAATTAAGTCACTTAAAAAGTGTTCAAGGACGGAATCACTCCACCGTTTTAACGAAGTCCGCATTAAGTCCGCCTCTCCCCCACGCAGATATGCTGTCTCTGACAACACCTACCGCTCCATGAGGACGGAGAGGAAGGACCAGTGCATCTTGATCTCCGGGGAGAGCGGGGCCGGAAAGACTGAGGCCTCAAAAAAGATCCTGCAGTACTACGCCTTCACCTGTCCCGCCAGCGAGCAGGTGCAGACTATCAAGGATCGGCTGCTGCAGTCCAACCCCGTCCTGGAGGTAACGCTCACACAACTCCCACCCAAAAATCATAATTTGCTATGTTCTGTCTCACCCTCGGAACAGTTGGCGTGACCTGCATTTCACGTGTTGAAAGAATCTTTCATCCTGCCTTTGTAAAAAGACCATTTGGAGTGATGACATCCTTATCATTTAAGCGAAAGGATGTGTCTTTTGATTTTGTAAGATTACTGTGTGTAACTGACAGATGTCTCATTTTCACTTAGTTTCTGAAAATGAAATCTCAATATTTTAGACACGGCTGCAGGGTTTTGTTTGTGCTTCACGTCCATTCGAACTACAGCCTCTAAATTACCTGAATCCATTCTCTATGATGGAGGAAACGGCAGGCGCCTTGCCCTGGCAACATCATTGTTTGCAATGAGGTTTCCATACTGTTGTGGGATGAAATATTACATACCACACATTAGATCTGAGGTAGATTCCTTATTATTGATGGTTTTTAGCTCCAGTTCCTCTTTAAGGGCGTGCAGCGTATAAAGCTGCAGAAGATGGAGGCCGGGCACAGCGTCTATGCTCAAACGGGTGCCTCTGTATGCACTTGAGTGGCCAGTTTAACCCTGAATGTCTGACGTGTAGCCTGGTCTACTGCAGGTCTTGTTACTCCTGTTTGCTTCTGTGAAAGGTGCTTCATGCACCCTCTCATTATCGCTCTGTAGGTCCTCCTGGATTAAGCATCCGTCAAACACACAATTACTAAATGCTCTCTGAACAGCTGGGTATTTTTTTCTTTCGTTTGCTTTTTTTTTTTTTATCGTTCAGCCCTCCACAGGTTTTATGTGACTTTTTTTTCCCCCCAGACTTTTTTAAATCATAATTTTCAAAAGAAAATAAGAGGACTGGACTTAGTCCAATAAAATAACTTATTTATTTCATTAAATTAGATATTACTACTGACACCTTCTGCCCAAGAGGATGAGTTGGGAGCATGCTTCAACTTTATTTATATAGAGCATTTCATACATAATAAAATGCAACATAATGTGCTTTACATAAAAATGACATATTATAATAATAATAATAATAATAATAATAAAACAAGTGCAAGTGCAGAAAAAATCAGTGCAGAATATACAAATGCCAAAATATATAAAATATATAAAACGTATACACGTTTACATATGCACATACAGTTGAAGTTTACATACACCTTAGCCAAATCCATTTAAACTCAGTTTTTCACAATTCCTGAAATTTAATCCTAGTAAACATTCCCTGTCTTAGGTCAGTTAGGATCACAACTTTATTTTAAGAATGTGAAATGTCAGAATAATATTAAAGAGAATGTTTTATTTCAGCTTTTATTTTTTTCATCACATTCCCAGTGGGTCAGAAGTTTACATACACTCTGTTAGTGTTAGGTAGCATTGCCTTTAAATTGTTTAACTTGGGTCAAACATTTCGGGTAGCGTTCCACAAGCTTCTCACAATAAGTTTCTGGAATTTTGGCCCATTCCTCCTGACAGAACTGGTGTAACTGAGTCAGGTTTGTAGGCCTCCTTGCTCACACACACTTTTTCAGTTCTGCCCACAAATTTTCGATTGGATTGAGGTCAGGACTTTGTGATGGCCACTCCAATACCTTGACTTTGTTGTCCTTAAGCCATTTTGGCACAACTTTGGAAGTATGCTTTCGCTCATTGTCCATTTGGAAGAGTCATTTGCGACCAAGCTTTAACTTCCTGGCTGATGTCTTGAGATGTTGCTTCAATATATCCACATAATTTTCCTTCCTCATGATGCCATCTATTTTATGAAGTGCACCAGTCCCTCCTGCAGCAAAGCACCCCCACAACATCATGCTGCCACCCCCGTGCTTCATCATTGGGATGGTGTTTTTCGGTTTGCAAGCCTCACCCTTTATCCTCCAAACATAACGATGGTCATTATGGCCAAACAGTTACATTTTTTGTTTCATCAGACCAGAGGACAATCCTCCAAAAAGTAAGATCTTTGTCCCCATGTGCAGTTGCAAACTGTAGTCTGGCTTTCTTATGGTGGTTTTGGAGTAGTGGCTTCTTCCTTGCTGAGCAGCCTTTCAGGTTATGTCAATATAGGACTCGTTTTACTGTGGATATAGATACATTTGTACCTGTTCCCTCCAGCATCTTCACAAGGTCCTTTGCTGTTGTTCTGGTTTTGCACTTCTCGCACCAAAGAACGTTCATCTCTAGGAGACAGAACGCATCTCCTTCCTGAGCAGTATGAAGGCTGCATGGTCCCATGGTGTTTATACTTGCGTACTATTGTTTGTACAGACGAACGTGGTACCTTCAGGCGTTTGGAAATTGTTCCCAAGGATGAACCAGACTTGTGGAGGTCCACAATTTTCTTTCTGAGGTCTTGGCTGATTTCTTTTGATTTTTCCATGATGTCAAGCAAAGAGGCACTGAGGTAGGCCTTATAATCCATACACAGATACACCTCCAATTGACTAAAATAATGTCAATTAGCCTATCAGAAGTTTCTAAAGCCATGACATAATTTTCTGGAATTTTTCAAGCTTGTTTAAAGGCACAGTCAACTTAGTGTATATAAACTTCTGACCCACTGGAATTGTGATCGTGAATTAAAAGTGAAATTATCTGTCTGTAAACAATTGTTGGAAAAATTACTTATGTCATGCTAAAAGTAGATGTCCTAACTGACTTGCCAACACTATAGTTTGCTAACATGAAATCTGTGGAGTGGTTAAAAAGGAGTTCAACCTAAGTGTATGTAAACTTCTGACTTCAACTGTGTATACACACACACACACACACACACACACACACACATACATGCTAAGAGGTTACCCATAGACTGTTGTGAAAAGAAATGTTTTTAACCTGCTTTTAAAAGTGTTCAGTGTGGGGGCCTCTCTCAGGTCCTTAGGTAGGGCGTTCCATCAACTTGGGGCATAAATACAGAAGGCAGCCTCTCCTGCTTTTGAGTTAGTAAGAGGGATGGTTAAAAGACCTCTGTCTGTGGACCTGATGGTTCTTGCTGGTTTGTATCTAATTAGCATGTCTTTTATATACTGAGGTGCAAGGCCATTTAGAGCCTTGTATACAAGTAGCAGAATTTTAAAAATTTTTTTAGTTCCGGTAAGAACACGTGCAGCCGCATTTTGAATTAACTGTAGTCGCTGCACAGCTGATTTTGGGAGGCCGGCAAATAGACCATTGCAGTAGTCTAGTCTGCTTGTTATAAATGCATGAATTAATTTCTCACAGTCTGATTTTGATAGAAAGCCCCTTAGTTTTGAGCTGTTTTTTAGATGGTGATGATTGATGTGGCTCTTGAAATTTAGATTGCGGTCTATGATTACACCCAGATTTCTAGCTTCATTTTTGCTTTCCGGAGACAGAGATCTGAGATGATCTGCAATTTCTTTGTCTCTGAGCCTTTGCACCAAAGATGAGTATTTCTGTTTTGTCTTTGTTCAATTGCAAGAAGTTCTCTGACATCCATATATTAATATCATCAATACGGGCGGCAGTGTAGTATAGTGGTTAAGGAATTGGCCTTGTAACTGAAAGGTTGCAGGTTCAATTCCCAGGTAGGACACTGCCGTTGTACCCTTCAGCAAGGTACTTAACCTGAATCGCTTCAGTATATATCCAGCTGTATAAATGGATAATATATGTAAAAGAAATCCTAAAAAGTTGTGTGGGTCGCTCTGGATAAGAGTGTCTGCTAAATGCCTGTAATGTAATGTAATACACTTAGGGAATGTCTGGGATCTTGGTCAGGAGAAAGGGATATGTACAGTTGTGAATCATCCACATAATTATGGTAATTTATTGGTTATTTATGTGTTTCTGTATAACATGTGCGAGTAGGAGCAAATAGAGATTAAATAGTAGTGGTCCAAGAATCAAACCTTGGGGCACTCCAAACATAATATCCACTCTGTCCGAAGTCTCCAATGAATACAAAGAAAGCCTGTCCTGTAGGTAGGTTATGAACCAGTTTAGAACCGGGCCAGATAGGCCGACCCATTTTTCTAACCTCTCTATTAAAATATCGTGGTCAACAGTGTTGAAAGTGGCACTGAGATCCAGGAGCACAATAACAGATAGTTATCTTGTGTTTATATGCAGATCATTCACAACTTTGAGTGCTGTTTCTGTGCGAAAACCTGATTGATAAATGTCTAGAAGGCTGTTTGATGTTAGATAGTTATTAAGCTGAGAATAAACTGTTTTTTCAAGTATTTTGCTGAGGAATGGTAAGTTGGAGATGGGTCTATAGTTAGCAATAGCTGTTGCATCAAGGTTGCTCTTCTTCAGAAGTGGTTTGATGACAGCTGTTTTAAGTGCTGTAGGAAATATACCTGACTGAAGAGAGCAATTAACAATGTTTAATACCTCAGGTGCTAAGCAGTTAAAAACAGTTTTATAAAATGTGGTAGGGAGAGCAAGCAGCAGGTGGAGGATCTGAGCTGCCCAACAATATTATCTAGTTTTTTAAGATCTAGTGGGTCAAAGTAAGACATGGCACAAGTAATATTTTTGGAGAACTGAAGGCTAGGCTCATTTCCGGATCTTGAGGCACTAATGTTCTGTCAGATTTTTTTTTAAATTTTGTTATTGAAGAATGTGGCGAATTGCTCACATTTTTCAGTGTACAGCATCTCTGATGGAGTTTGAGATGGTGGATTAATATGTCGATCAATAGTAAAAAAAAGAGCAATTTACCATTGTTGATATTTTCATTAATGATTTTAGAGAAGAACGACTGTCTGGCCTGTTTAATATCTATATTGTAGTCATTCAGTCTATCCTTGTAGATTTCATGATGAACCTGAAGTTTTGTCTTTCTCAACTGTCATTCTGCCTGGCGACACGTTCTCTTAGCCTGCCTAACAACCACTCCATTTCTCCAGGGGGCCTTTTGTTTTCCTATGTATTTGGTTGTAATTGGTGCAATATTGTCAATGATACTTCGTCTTTTTGAGTTGAAGTTGTTCACAAGATCCTCAGTTGGAGATGCCGTGAACAACGATAACTCATTTGCAGTTTTCTTAAAGGTTTTAATTGTATTATTATTAATGGTACGGTTCTTCACTGTTCGTGCACTCATCTGTTGTACAGGAAAAGCAGACACATCAAAGAATATGCAACAGTGATCTGGGATAGCAACATCCGTGACACAGGGTGCAGTAATATTAAGTCCTTTTGATATGACTAAGTCAAGCGTATGCCCCTTATTGTGGGTGGGTCCAGAAACATGCTGAGTGAGGTCAAATGCCTCCAGTAGATTAATTAAGTTTCTAGCATCGGGGTCTGTTTGATTGTCAACATGAATATTAAAATCACCTGAGATAATTAAACAATCGTAGTCAGTGGAGACCTTGGACGGTAGCTCAGAAAATTCATCAAGAAAGCCATATTTAGATTTTGGTGACCGATACAGTAATTATTAAAATCGTAGCATTACAGTGTATAGACACAGCAAGATATTCAAAAGTGGTGAATTCCCCAAGGGGGATTTCCTTGCAGTTATGGATATCAGAGAAGACAGCAGCTATTCCACCGCCTCTTTTATCAGATCTAGTGGTGTGGATGAACTTGAAGTTAGGAGGTGCAGTTTCAATGATCGTGACTGCGCCATTACTACCCAGTCAGGTCTCGGTCAGTAGGGTGAAGTCTAGATTGTGGGTACTTATGAGATCATTAACTAAAAATGATTTATTCGTTAGCGACCTGACGTTTAATAAGGCCATCCTTATTGTTCGGGGTGCATGATTTTGTGGGGGACTGATAGTTGGAGTCCGAACCAGTAATACATTTTTTAGATTCCTGTATGTATGTCTGTGTGTGTGTGTGTGTGTGTGTGTGTGCGTGTGTGCGTGCGTGCGTGCGTGCGTGCGTGCGTGCGTGCGTGCGTGCGTGCGTGCGTGCGTGCGTGCGTGCGTGCGTGCGTGTGTCTGTAAACGAAATGGCCTTGCCCTTGATACGGTACTAATGGTAAATATACAGTACCTACACTAATGATTTATCGCTGTTATGCTTCATTGTCTCTGGTCTAAGAGTGCTGTTAGCGTGGTCTGACTCTGTTGCTCATATGACTCATGTAAATGCAGACATATTCTTTTGCATTGTAAATTGCTCTGGATAAGTGTGTTTGCTGAATATATTTAATATAATGTAATACTGCTGCTCTCTCTCTCTCTCTCTCACTCTCTCACTCTCTCTCTCACTCTCACTCTTGTTCCCTCACTACTTTTTTTATCACCAGGCTTTTGGTAACGCTAAAACTTTGCGCAATGACAACTCCAGCCGATTTGGCAAATATATGGATATTCAGTTTGACTTTAAGGTAAGTGGTCTTTCTTTTCATACAGTAATTTTGCTCACCATTTAAGATGATCCGTTTAAGATCTAGCTTTGGCCACACTAGTGTGGTTCTTTGTTTCTATGCAGACTGGACTAGTAGCACTGCATAGTGACTGCACCCTCAATATTAAAGGAGCAATATGTTATTTGATACCCCATCTAGTGTCCACATGGGAGAACTGCAATCCCTACCCAAAGCATGACACTGCCTCGGTAGTGCTCTCGATCAAAACTTCGCCCCTGTTAGTGGTTGGCAACTTCTCTCGCAACCTGTGACTGTGCATGGTGGTGGTACAGTGCTGAATGTAGGGTGAAGGGAAACTGGCTATTGTAGTAACCAAAATGTCAAGCGTTGGACAAGTAATGAATAATACACTTTCATGGGGTATATGAGCCACAACAGACCATTCCTTTCAACAACCGCACAACACAACAACAACTTTATGGGAATGGGTTGAAAATTGTAACATCCACAAGTCACATCCACAAAACATCCTTTGTTTCAACAACTGCACAACACAACAGCTAGGATAGCTATCGGTACGTACACACAGGTACAGATAGGCTAACGTTACGGAATGGGTTGGAAAATTCAACATCCAGTATTACGCTAGCTAGGCTAACAGGCTCTTCATCTCTCCTTCTCCCCCTTTCTCCACTGCCTTTCTTCCTCACTCTTCCTCACTCTTTCTCCCGCTGCCCCTCTATAGGGAGCCCCGGTTGGGGGCCACATCCTGAACTACCTTCTGGAGAAGTCCCGTGTGGTGCACCAGGCCCACGGGGAGAGGAACTTCCACATCTTCTACCAGCTGGTAGATGGCGGGGAGGAGGACCTGCTGAGGAGGCTGGGCCTGGAGAGGAACGTGCAGCAGTACCAGTACCTGCTTAAGGTAGACCCCAGTCCCTGCGTCGGCACCCACAGAGCCCAGTTATAAGCATAATGCAGGGGAGAGCACGTCTTCCTCCCCACCTATTGTGGCCACGCCCACTCTCTCAGGACCACTCCCTCCGGGCCACTTGCTCCTCCCTCTGGACCATGCCCCATGACTCCGGGCCAGTCTATTTCTCTCTCTCTCTCTGTCTCTCTCTCTCCACACATCCCCTTCTCTGTACCCCTCCCACACCCTACGGTCTCAGGGCATGCTGGGGTCTCCTCTTGAGAAAGGGCTTGTTAAGTGTCTCCAGTCGGTCAGTGCCGGTCTGGAGCTGTAAAGCTGGGATGTATCATCTCTAACCCCCACCGGGACCTGCGTCTCAGACTGCCTGGCTCCCTGCTTTTACTGAAATCTGCTCACACGCGTGCTGTATAGCTCGGAGATCTCTCTCCCTGGCAATGCAGCATATACGGAAGCGCACACACACATGCATGGGTGCACACATACACACGCAGACATACGTACACGCACATACACACGCACACGCACACATACACACACATACACACGCACACATACACACACATACACACGCACACGCACACATACACACACATACACACGCACACATACACACACATACACACGCAGACATACGTACACGCACATACACACGCACACGCACACACACACAAACATAAACATAATCAACGCATAATTGTAAGTATAGATACATGCACACTCTGCTTCTTCTCAGCCCTCTCTGATGTCTAATTATGTTTTTACAGACCACAAACCTAAGGCATGTTGTGTGTGCATGCGTGCGTGCGTGCGTGAGTGAGTGAGTGTGCGTGCGTGAGTGTGCGCATGCTTTTGTGGTGTATGTACGTGACGCTAAGGATATTGTGTGTGTATGGGTTTCTCTGAGGGAATAAATGTGTGTCCACAGGTGACGTTCTGATTGTGTGCATGTTTATGTGTGTGTGTATGTATGTGTATGTTTATGCATGCATTTCCTTGAGGATATATTTGTGTCTGTGTGTGCTTTTTTTTGTATCTATGTGACCCTAAGGATATTTTGCATGTGTGTATATGCGTTTCTCTGAGGAAATAAATGTGTGTACTCATTCTCCGTGTGTGTGTGTGTGTGTGTGTGTGTGTGTGTGTGTGTGTGTGTGTGTGTGTGTGTGTGTGTATGTGCGCGCATGTGTGTGTGTGTGTGTGTGTGTGTGTGTATGTGCGTGCATGCATGCATTTCTCTGAGGATATATTTCCGTGTGCGCATGGTGCACGAACTCCGTGTGCATGAGGCCAACGGCTTCTCGGCTTTTATCTCCCAGGGCAACTGCCCCAAAGTGAGCGCCATCAACGACCGCAGCGAGTGGCGGGTGGTACGGAAAGCCCTGACCGTCATCGGCTTCACTGAGGACGACGTGGAGGTGAGGAACTCGCACTACGCAAAAAAAAAAAAAAAACCTCACACCACACTGCGGCCACTCCATATAACACCTAACTGCCATGTCTCTGAAGACAGAAAAACATTAGTGTTTTGCTCTATTACTGACGCTATAAAAAAGCACTTAGTGCCAAATCAGAGCTTGAACAGCTTTGCTGTGTAAAGCTCGCATGAAAAAAGAAAATCCACCTGGTGGTGGTCTCACTGAAAAGTGCTCACACACATGTTCAGCTTGGAGACGGCTCAGATGTTTTCAATAAGATGTTATTCTCTCTCTCTCCCCCTCTCACTCTCTCACTCTCTCTCCCCCCACAGGAGCTGTTGAATATCATTGCCAGTGTCCTTCACCTGGGCAACATTCAGTATGGGGCAGACGAGAGCGGTAACGCCTACATCACCACAGAGACGCAGGTTAAATACCTGGCCAAGGTGAGAGACTTGACAAAACTTTATGTACTCCACACACATGCACTGTACACAAACTTCACCTCAACACACACACACCGTGTATACACATCTCAACATATACCTTGTACACACAGCTCAACACACACACCGTGTATACACATCTCAACATATACCTTGTACACACAGCTCAACACACACACCGTGTATACACATCTCAACATATACCTCACACACAGCTCAACACGCACACCCTGTACACAAACCTCACCTCAAACACCACACACACACACACACACACACACACACACACACACGCACACACACACACACACTGACTTTATCAACACATAGGGCAGGGCCAGCCAGTGTACACATTACGGCCTTCCTGTAAACAGGCTGCTGATTCCCAATATAAAGCTATGAGCGCTCGGTGTGACTGAATTGATTGCGTTTGGTTTTCAGTTGGTGGGGGTGGAGGGGGCAGCACTGAAGGAAGCTCTCACACACAAGAAGATCATCGCCAAGGGTGAGGAGGTAGGCCTGACCCCGCCCTGCACTGAACCAGCCACTGTATGTCGTCATAAACACTCTGAACCTTGTGCAGTATTGTACCCCCAGAAAGCAGGTAAATATTCACTACGTCAACGTCCTTCAACCTTCTTCCAGGGGGCCAGATTCCTTTTGCAAATGGTGCACATAGACAAATTGGCTTCCACAAACTATTTAAAAGTGCTAAACTATTATTTGTACTATTTAAAAGTACAAATACTAAAGTTTATTATGGATGCGTTTAAAGTGAGTAGATGCCTTCTTCAAATATGCATATCCATTACTTGCTTTTGGTGCATTATGGTGCACATGCTATGATAATACAATCCTGCTTTTTCCTTCTCAGTGCTCAATTTGCCAAGAGTACTGATGTGGTGGGTGGAGTTTGACCCCCTGAGTCCTCTTCAATAGACCTGTAGTATAATGCAGCTCATTTTTCAAAGACACGATAATGTAAGCCAAACCACCATATACCCTGCTCCTGCCGAATGTCTGAATCTAACTAGGTGTGGGCTTGGTTAGTACTTGGATGGGAGACCTCCTGGGAACGCTAAGTTGCTGCTGGAAGTGGTGTTGGTGGGCCAGTAGGGGGTGATCTCCCCCCTGGTCAAATAAACCAAAATGCGCCAGTGCCGTGATGGGGACACTGTGCTGTAGGAGATGCCATCGAGGTTCTGACTCACTGTGGTCATTAAAGATCCCACAACACTGATCACAAAGAGTAGGGGTTTCCCCAGTGTCCTGGATAAATTCCCAACCTGGCTCTCAACCTGCCATCTAATCACCCCCCTGTGTAATCGGCTAAAACCATTCGCTCCCTCTCCACCTTAGCTGATGTGTGGTGAGCGTTCTGGGGCAAAAATAGCTAGCGTGCATCACCCAGGTGGCTGCTACACATTGGTGGTGGTCAAGGAGAGTTTCCCCCTCATCACTGTGAAGTGCTTTGATTGTGAGAAAAGCGCTATATAAATAGTAGCCAATATTATTATATTATAAATGTAAATATAATTATGCTGATGGGCCTCTGGCAGCATGCAAGAGAGACGCATTGGAAAGTGCTTTATGTGATCTTAATGCCCTAGTTATAGATTAGTGTAATCTCTTTTTCAGTCTCTTACAAGCACAGATTATCAACGTAATCTCTCCCATGGCTTGTTTGAAAGAAGGCGTGGTCAAATTCAAGGGCGCTATAAATGTTTGTTTGTTTATTTGTGGTCTCTTACATCATCTGAGAAGGAACAAGCATTTCTTATGAAAACTAAACATACCAAAAATATAGTGACTTGAAATATTATGAAGATATAGGAAAACACTTCACAATATCTGGTCAAATATACAAATAATTGCGCTTTCAGATATATATATATACGATTTATCATAATTTCAAGAAAGGCCACACATTTATAAAATATTTGCACTACATTCCATTTCTCGATGGGGAATTAAAAACATGCACATATTGAAATGAAATAACGATGGATTATTTGCATAAAATGCTGTCCCACGCTGTCTGGAGGATGCTGATCTACTGATCTGGAGTCAGTCTGAAGCGTCTCCTTTGGTTGTGCGTGTGCGTTCCAGCTCGTGAGCCCACTGAACCTGGAACAGGCGGCGGCCGCTCGCGATGCCCTGTCCAAGGCTGTGTACAGCCGCACCTTCACCTGGCTGGTCAACAAAATTAACCTCTCTCTGGCCTTCAAGGTGGGTTGCTCCTGCCGAGCTGACCAGTCCAGGCTCTACTGTCAATGGCTGTCTTATGGCTGCTGTCACATTATTGTAGATAGATAGTATTACAGAACTCCAGTGTGCAGTTTGTTACATACCAACAGCACAGATTTTATTTACGACTACCATGTTCCTTCCTCCCTCCCTTTTTCTTTCTTGTCTGCAAGTGGTTCTGAATTAATATCCACAAACTCCCCCTTGTGGACTGAAAATGAAACTGCAACGTGTATTGAATTTCATTCACTGCTCAGTCTCTGCCAGTTGATGTGGCCTAGTGCACTTGTAGTGTATGGTTTTATGTCTCTTTTTTTGTGGAAGAAGTGTGTGAGACCAAATTGTACTGAGTGTTTTATTGTGTGCAATTTATTTTTTCTCAGGATGAAGTGAGCCACACAGATAAGAGTGCTACAGTCATCGGCCTCCTGGATATCTATGGTTTCGAGGTCTTCCAGCAGAACAGGTAGGACAGGATGTGATTCCATCTGTCACATGCAGTGCAGACCAGTGGTACGGAACCTTGGTCCTAGAGTAAATCTCCAATCTCATGATTCTTTGAAGTGTTCTATAACTTTGTGCTTAAACACGGCATTGGTTTGGCTTATTGCCACTTGCTTTGTCCTTGAACTCTTCATTTCCCACATATGGCTTAGTTTCAAGAATCAGGTGTCAATACTACTTCACTGATTTCAGCTCTAGGTCTATGAATTCATTCATACAAAATGTAACCTCTTCCAAAAGGAATAATTTGCCACACATTACAGAAAACGAAAGCATTAGCTGATCTGACTGATTGAAAGTTTTTAAATTATTGTAACATGAGAACGTCTGTTTCTGACATGTCTCATTGCTCACAAAAGCACTAACAAATGACTTATGAATGTCTTAAAACAATGAAAAGCTCTTTTTACTTCAGGAATTACAATTGGGTCATTCCATGTCAAATCAACCAGTGGTCCCTGCATGACCCTCTCAGATTCTGATGAAACTCCATCATAATAATCCATTGTATGAAAAATGAACACACACAAAAAATTTGCCTCATACGACATGTCGTTTCCGAGATATGGCCTACTGAAATCTGCTTAAAAACATCTTCCGCGCTCGCGAGTCGTGAAAACGCGCCAATGTGATTTTTTCTGACTTGGGAAGCTTATAACTTGGGATTGGTAATGGCTATAGAGCTGAACTTGGTATCCTAACTTGTTTTCTTTCGTATTGCACAAATCTGGACTAATCTGGACAGATTAATTGTACCCCCTTACCTTTTCAAGTTATATGCACCCAAAGTGGCCACTTTGTTCAGTCGCACATGTTTTTGGTGATTTTTGAGGTCACCCTGTGCCCATACGAGTGGACATATACATCCCATATCACAGATGTATTATCTATAGGTGTATGTCTATGGTCACAAGCAAGTACAGGCTAATCAATCCATTTGTAAAGGAATGACATCCATCCAAATTTGGGTCCGGGTGAAAAAAAGTCAAAAACACAACCGTCCGTCTTGTCAATGGATCACCATGTGGACAGTTAAAACTTTTTCTGAAATTTACACCAGTTAAACAGATATATTAGATCTACTCATCAACCAAATTTCAGCTTTGGTACTCAACTACTTCATGGTTAGACCACATTTTGAAAAATACAAATTTTGCAATTCCGGGGATACAAAACTTGAAATCGGCCGATCTACGTGCGTAAGGTCTGATCACAACATGCATATTATCACAGGAGATAGGTAAAATAAAGTTAAGATGCCCCCTAGGGCCTAGAGCTAAGGTTAGATGTGTGATTTTCCCATATCAGGTAAATACAGGGATAACCCATTATGCAATGATGGGATTTCCCATTACCAGGCAACAATATTTGGTCAATTTCATTCTAGCTCATTCAAGAATTGAGATCCCATCAGTGAGCCTCGTCGATTACAGAATACATCCTAATTATATTTATTTACTAACTGCTAAACATGCATGTGCTGAGTGTTGGGTACCATTCCAGACGTAGTTTGTGTCATCAGTGCTCCAGAGCTGCAGGGATGTGGAGGCCGTCACTACAGACTAACTGTTAACGACTTCAATAACATTCAAGGCAAACTGCCAGCATTTATCAAGTAAACGACAAACTGTACACATCTATAGTGGTGTTTAAAAAAAATAGCAGTACAACATCAGTAACCTGATGAACCACTGTTATTAGTAGTAGTGATATTTCTGCATGGCAAATAATTTACTTGTAGATGTAGTAGTGTAATAGAAAAACAACAGGCCCAACTGTCATGACATGCAAGCTGCTTGTTCTGAGTAATTGACTCATTCATTGAAAGGGGCGTGTTCAAAATAATAGCAGTGTGGAGTTTAATTAGATAATTCATTCATTCTTTAAAAAAAACAGGTCAAACAGGTATTCCACAGGTAAACAGGTGATTCCATCATGATTCTGTATAAAAGGATATCAAAAGACTCCTGATATCTTATTTCCAGGTACTCTTAGAAGCAATACTATAACCTCTCTGCATTTGAATGGATCTCTATGGGAATTGGGGGGTGGGACTAGATTAAGCTGTAAATTACACGGGAATAGTATGGAACCCATGGTTGGCTAAATGGCTGTAAGTCAACAAGGGTCTGAGGTATCAAACAAGCCTTAAACCATCACTCTGTTGCCAGAAATACAGTAGATATGGATGGATAACTTGAAGGGTTCCATACCATTCCCGTGTAATTTACAGCTTCAATGAATGACTGAACAAAGTGGCTACTGTGGGTGCATATAACTTCAAAATGGAAGGGGGTACAAGTAATCTGATGTCATATTCTTGCAAATTGGAAGCGCGAAAGAAGGAAGTTTTGAGCAAATTTTAGGAGGCCATATCTCGGAAACGACATGTTGTATGAGGCAAATTTTTTGTGTGTGTTCATTTTTCACACAATGGATTATTATGATGGAGTTTCATCAAAATCTGAGAGGGTCATGCAGGAACTTTTCAGAAAACTGGTTGATTTGACACTGAATGACCCAATTAAGGTTTGAATAATAAGCAGCATGCACAAGGGGGGAGGGGGGAGGGGGGGAGGGGCGGGGGGTGTACCCCAGGTGTACCCCTTGATCAGGGTTCAGAACCTCTGGTGTAGATTGTACACCATACTGCTCTTCCTGGTCGCACTCTGTGTCAACCTGTTATCGCTGCTTGTGGTTTTTGTCCTTGTCCCTGTCTGTGGTCTTTGGCCTTGTCCCTGTCTGTGGTCTTTGGCCTTGTCCCTGTCTGTGGTCTTTGGCCTTGTCCCTGTCTGTGGTCTTTGTTCGTGTCCCTGTCTGTGGTCTTTGTCCTTGTCCCTGCCTGTGGTCTTTGGCCTTGTCCCTGCCTGTAGTCTTTGCCCTTGTCCCTGCCTGTGGTCTTTGCCCTTGTCCCTGCCTTTAGTCTTTGGCCTTGTCCCTGCCTGTGGTCTTTGTTCTTGTCCCTGCCTGTGGTCTTTGTTCTTGTCCCTGCCTGTGGTCTTTGTTCTTGTCCCTGCCTGTGGTCTTTGGCCTTGTCCCTGCCTGTGGTCTTTGGCCTTGTCCCTGCCTGTCCCTGCCTGTGGTCTTTAGCCTTGTCCCTGCCTGTGGTCTTTGGCCTTGTCCCTGCCTGTCCTTGCCTGTCCTTGCCTGTCCCTGCCTGTCCCTGCCTGTGGTCTTTGGCCTTGTCCCTGCCTGTGGTCTTTGGCCTTGTCCCTGCCTGTCCCTGCCTGTGGTCTTTGGCCTTGTCCCTGCCTGCGGTCTTTGGTCTTGTCCCTGCCTGTCCCTGCCTGTCCCTGCCTGTGGTCTTTGTCACTGCCTGTCTTGCCCCTGGTGCCCTGCATTGTGATGATGCTAAATAATGGTAATCTAATTGCAAGAGCTGGTCCATGTGCAGTGATATTGCTTTTATTATTTTACTAAAGTTATTTATAATGCTCCTATGTGAAACGGCAGCAAAATATCTGTGCCGATTCAGATTTCAAAGTGATTCATTAAAACACTTTGAAATGTGAGCAGATGCTGTTGCGCCACAGGCAGCCCTTGCAGTGGGAGTTATTACCCGCTCAGCGTGAGCCTCAAGGAGGCCTGTCCCACACGCTCATCTGTCCTCCGGTTACGGGCCGGCGCCATTTTAAGTAACAAATCCCTGTTCCTTAAACGCTGTTTCCCTCTCTCTCACAACACCCCCCCCCCCCCCCCCCCCCCCCCCCCTTCAGTTTTGAGCAGTTCTGCATCAATTACTGCAATGAGAAACTGCAGCAGCTTTTCATCGAGCTGACGCTGAAGTCCGAGCAGGAGGAATACGAGGCGGAGGGCATCACGGTGAGAGGGGGGTGGGGAGGGAGAAGGAGGGAAAGGAGGAGGGAAGGGGAGAGAGCGGGGCGCTCCCGGCCCGTGCCGCACATCTGCAGCTGTTTTTCCCTGTTGATGAACGTGCTCATTTAATGCAGTAATGGCAGTAGGGAGGGGGGAGGGGACGACAGTGGGTGAGGTCATAATCAGCTCCTCACAGGGCAAAGAACACATTATAATATGGTGCGAGTCGCGCTGTGAATCAGCGCTTTGATAATGTTGTGACTGCAACCGCAGAGCAGGAGCGTCGTCCGCTCTGAATTACAGATGGAGAGAAAGCGAGAAGAATTGTTTGTTTGTGAACGCGGGTCACGAGTGGGCTTGGCAATATGCACGCTGAGCCGGTAGCATTGTCGGAATTCTCGAGATATTTTTCAGACCATAACAGTAAATATTTATCACAGCGCTGTTCAGAGAGTTCCAACAATGTCCCGTTTTCCTATATCAGTGGGAGCCGGTGCAGTACTTCAACAACAAGATCATCTGTGACCTGGTAGAGGAGAAGTTCAAAGGAATCATCTCTATTCTGGTGGGTTTGTCTATGTGTACGTCTGTGTCTGTCTGTCTCTGTGAATTGTGGATTCTAATTCTCGGGTCTATTGTGGATTCTAATTCTTCTTGCTTTTGAAACTGACAAAATTTTTTCTACCCCTCTCTCTTCCATCCATTCATCCATCCAATGTCTCTCTCTCTCCCTTCCTCTCTCTGACCTCCCACCCCCCCCCCCCCCCCCCCCCCTCTCTCTCTCTCTCTCTCTCTCTCTCTCTCTCTCAGGATGAGGAGTGTCTCAGACCAGGTGATGCCAGTGATCTCACCTTTCTGGAGAAGCTGGAGAACACGGTTGGGGGCCACGCCCATTTTCTCACGTGAGTATCCCCACCAAAATACAAAACACGTTGCCATGGCGACCCCATGGCGAATTGTTGACACTCGCAGTGCTATGACTACAATTTAATAGATACAGTTGAAGTCGAAAGTTTACATACACCTTAGCCAAATCCATTTAAACTCAGTTTTTCACAATTCCTGACATTTAATCCTAGTAAACATTCCCTGTCTTAGGTCAGTTAGGATCACAACTTTATTTTAAGAATGTGAAATGTCAGAATAATAGTAGAGAGAATTATTTATTTCAGCTTGTATTTCTTTCATCACATTCCCAGTGGGTCAGAAGTTTACATACACTCTGTTAGTATTAGGTAGCATTGCCTTTAAATTGTTTAACTTGGGTCAAATGTTTCGGGTAGCGTTCCACAAGCTTCTCACAATAAGTTTCTGGAATTTTGGCCCATTCCTCCTGACAGAACTGGTGTAACTGAGTCAGGTTTGTAGGCCTCCTTGCTCACACACACTTTTTCAGTTCTGCCCACAAATTTGCGATTGGATTGAGGTCAGGACTTTGTGATGGCCACTCCAATACCTTGACTTTGTTGTCCTTAAGCCATTTTGCCACAACTTTGCCACATTGTCCATTTGGAAGAGCCATTTGCGACCAAGCTTTTAACTTCCTGGCTGATGTCTTGAGATGTTGCTTCAATATATCCACATAACTTTCCTTCCTCATGATGCCATCTATTTTATGAAGTGCACCAGTCCCTCCTGCAGCAAAGCACCCCCACAACATGATGCTGCCACCCCCGTGCTTCACGGTTGGGATGGTGTTCTTCGGCTTGCAAGCCTCACCTTTTATCCTCCAAACATAACGATGGTCATTATGGCCAAACAGTTCAATTTTTCTTTGTCCCCATGTGCAGTTGCAAACTGTAGTCTGGCTTTTTTATGGGGTTTTGGTACGGGTGTGAATCTTTGGCTTCACAGCGATTCGATTCGATTACGATTCAGTAGTTGGCGATTCGATTCAAGGACACTTTTTTTTGTTGTTGGAACGATTCGATTCGATTCGATTCGATTCTGTAAACCACGATTCGATTCAGTAACTTTTAACCAAAATTCTATATCCATGAAATAAACATGCAATAATGCGAGTGAGACTATCTGTATTCTTCTGAAAGGTGAAAAAATAAACAGACAACAGAATTACTTATTAAACATATTTATCCTATAAAAAAAGTAGTCCTGCATAATATTTTATGCTGAATACAAAAATGTAATTAAACATGGCTCAGTTATTTTGAACATTTTTCAATAGGCTACATGCTGGCAGGGGAGAGAGTGGGTGGGTGAGTGAGTGAGTGAGTTAAGAGTCAGTGAGCGAGTGAGAGCGGTACTTCCTTGCAGGCTGACTAGCTCAGTGTTTCCCCTACCATTATCTTGGCCGGGCGGGACAAGAGGGAAAATAAATAATTTTAATGAAAAAAAAAAAATTTATATTATTCTTTTTTTAAAATATATATATAATCTTTTTTTTTATGTAGCTGCAATATTTCCCTTACCGCAGAATGCGAGAATGATCAAAATAGCATCTGGAAAAACCCTTGCCAAAACAGCTTCGGTTGTTTTCAATGGCAGCGCTGATATTATGAGGGTGTAATTATAGTTTCCGCCTCTACGCAAAATGGCGCACTTTCACCGCCCGGCCTGAAAAAAAATCTAGGGGAAACACTGTAGCTGATGACAGAGTTACGGATTACCGCATTTCACAAAAAAATGTGTAAACTAAGTCTTAAAACAATAATCATAATTAAGAATCGCGATTCATTAGATTTAAAGCATTTATATCGATTATTGGTGAAGCCAAAGCGATTCATTCTATTTATTTATTTTAGCAGATCGATTTAGTTGCATCGGTAGGACTGACCATCGATTCATCGATGAATCGCATGAATCGTTACACCCCTAGGTTTTGGAGTAGTGGCTTCTTCCTTGCTGAGCAGCCTTTCAGGTTTTGTCAATATAGGACTCGTTTTACTGTGGATATGGATACTTTTGTACCTGTTCCTTCCAGCATCTTCACAAGGTCCTTTGCTGTTGTTCTGGGATTGATTTGCACTTTTCTCACAAAAGCACGTTCATCTCTAGGAGACAGAATGCGTCTTCTTCCTGAGCGGTATGACAGCTGCATGGTGCCATGGTGTTTATACTTGCATACTATTGTTTGTACAGACGAACGTGGTACCTTCAGGCATTTGGAAATTGCTCCCAAGGATGAACCAGACTTGTGGAAGTCCACAATTTTCTTTCTGAGGTCTTGGCTGATTTCTTTTGATTTTTCCATGATGTCCATGAGTTTGAAGGTAGGCCTTAAAATACATCCACAGGTACACCTCCAATTGACTCAAATAATGTTACTTAGCCTATCAGAAGTTTCTAAAGCCATGACATCATTTTCTGGAATTTTCCAAGCTGTTTAAAGGCACAGTCAACTTAATGTATGTAAACTTCTGACCCGCTGGAATTGTGATATAGTGAATGAAAAGTGAAATAATTTGTCTGTAAACAATTGTTGGAAAAAATACTTGTGTCATGCACAAAGTAGATGTCCTAACTGACTTGCCAACACTATAGTTTGCTAGCATGAAATCTGTGGAGTGGTTAAAAATGAGTTTTAATGACTTCAACCTAAGTGTATGTAAACTTCCGACTTCAACTGTAGCTTGCTACTACAGTCGGATAACCTGTAGTCTATCAAACTCTAGATGTTCTCGCTCTCATGACAAGAGGGGATTCCAGTTGCAACTCTGGAGAATGAATGAAATTGATATGGACGCTTATCAAACAAAATAATGTTTATTGTTTTAATTAAAGGCGGGACACCATCTGTGTGGGACCTGGGTCAAAAGGTCAAAATGTGGTCAAACTGTCACAAACTTTCCTAAAATGTTTGTTTTGCCTCTGCTTGGACCATGGACCGTAAGAAAATAGACTTGGGCTGAGCAAGATATTAAACTTGCAAATGAGCCTTCGCTACTTTCTGGCAGAGAGGCTGTTTAAGAAAGGATAAAAGGCGGTGGGAACATGTAGCAAGGATGTTAGGCTGCTATTCTGGGTTCCTCGACACCTTGCTTCTTGTGCTGCTGTTTATCATGTGACATATGCATGCAGCTGACGTAAACGCCGGCAGTGGGGCACCCTTAAAATGACCAAATTCAGTTCAATTAAATTTTATTTGCATAGCGCTTTTTACAGAGAACTGTCACAAAGATGCTGTACTGAGAAATAGAGGGAAAATTGGGCAAAAACCAGGCCTGAACCCTAAAAAAGCAATCGAGGTAAAAACTCCCCAGTGGGGAGAAAAACACTCCAACTGTGGCGAGAAAAAACTCCCCAATGGGAAGAAATCTCAGGAGGAACCTGGTTAGAGATTCCTCCACTGGCTGGCGCGGTAAAGGTGGAATGGTTGGTAACACAATGTAACGAGGGATCCATCACAGAAAATTATCAAATGGGTTGAGCAAGTTACAGTCTGAGATATTAAACTAGCTGATAAGTAGAAAGTCCAATGGCCAAATTAATATTCTCTACAAATGACAGTATGACGGTAGTGAAAAACAATATGGCGGTATCAATTTAATACTGCTGCTTACGGTATTCCCAGTATATGTCAACACCTACTGCCAGCAGGGATCACATGTGGAAATTGGTGAAGTTAAATTCAACATAGATATCAGGAAGTCGTTTTTAAGCACAGGACGTTGTCAATGCATGGACCAGTTTGGCAACAGTCTAGGCTTGATACAGTGCTAGATACTCTAGTTTGTAGGCAAATAGTGAGCCTTGATTGGCTGAATAGCTTGTTCTCAGCCTTATGCATCATTTTATTGTTAGGTTTATTTTCTTATTTATGTCTTACCATGGTGGTTTTACTGTGTTGTATAACCCAGTGGTTCCCAAACTGGGCCGTGGGAAGGGTTAAGATGGGTCACGAGATGACGCTTATGAAATGACAGTATATATATTCTTTGTTATAGTACATGTAGAAGTTCGACATGTTTAAAAACTAAATTATATCCATATTGGTATGCCAGGCCAGTCTTATTAAGGGGTGTGTTGTAGAAAATGTCTTTGATCCTTATGTGGGTCATGGCTCAGAAAGTATGAGAACCAGCGGTGTCGTCTGCGCATTGACACCTGGGACTTTGAAAAATCACAAAAAATTGTGTGTATGTGTCTGTTTGTTTGTCTGTCTGTCTGTCTGTTTGTCAGTCACAAGCTGGCAGAAGGGAAGGTCCGTAAAATGGTGGGAAGGGAAGAGTTCCGGCTGCTGCACTACGCGGGAGAGGTCAACTACAACGTCAACGGTGAGGGAGACACGGGGAGCGGCCCACCAAGCGCACAGCAGGGCGCCGCAGACAGGAAGGGGCGGGGCCGAACTGTCGTAACCTCGGCACAATGTTTTTCATTTTTTCATTTTGTTTTCTCTCTCTCTCAGGATTTTTGGACAAGAACAATGACCTTCTCTTCAGGAACCTAAAGGAGGTAGGATGGTAGGGACAACGTGAAAGAGACACCCTGGCCACAGAGCGCTCTGTGCTTCCTGTGTACACGCTGGCCGCTTGTATAGCAGAGTTAGTGTGCTGTGGTCAGTGTTTCCGATGTGTGACCGTGCCTTTCCCCGAGCAGGTCATGTGTGAGTCAGAAAACAAGATCCTGACCCAGTGCTTTGAGAGAGAAGAGCTAACGGACAAGAAACGCCCAGAGACGGTGAGAACAGACGCACACACACACACACACACACACACGCAGACACACACTCGCTCTCACTCACACTTATGCACACTCTCTCTCTCTCTTACTCACACATGGACCCATAGAAGCTTATATATCCGCAAACTCATACACACTCACACGCTCTCAAAGGCAGCACAAGTCACACCCATGCAGTGTGAACATTGCCAACCAACGAATCCACATTTCTGCATGCATGTTGCACGTTCGTCTCCGCGGAGAGTTATGTGTCACAGTGGAGCGCAGGGGCAGCAGTCCGGTGCCCACGCGGGCAGGAATGCTCTGACCTCTGACCTCTGGGATCACGGGAAAACTCCACCCCCCCCCCCCCCCCCTCCACCCACCGTGCCAGAAGCGCATTGGTCAGGAGTGGGTGGCACAGCGCCCTATTTGTTGTCAGTTAGCCTGGTTTTGTTATTTGGGCTCTCTCCACCAACGCCGTCGCTGCCTGGCCCATACGCGCACACTGTCATATCTGTTCCTCCTCTCCCAGTGCCTTTGTGCGCTCTCACTGGTGGATCTCTCTCTGTCTCTGTCACACTCGTCTTCCTCTCTCCGTGCGCAGGCGGCCACTCAGTTTAAGAGCAGCCTGGCCAAGCTGATGGAAATCCTGATGTCTAAGGAACCGTCCTACATCCGCTGCATAAAGCCCAATGAAGCCAAACAGTCAGGTAACGAGCGCCCAATTTAGTGTGTGCGTGTGTGCATGTGCGTGCGCATGTGCGTGCGTGCGTGCGTGTGTGTGTGCATCCATGTTGTCTCTGGTCTTTCTCTCTCTTTCTCTCTCTTTCTCTCTCATTCTCTCTTTTTCTCACCATTTTTCAAATTTGGACTGGTTTGTTGGCAGGAAGTATGTCTGTAAATATTGCCAACACAAAAGTGTCCCAAAACAGATGAACAATCGTTTATTTCTAACAAATAACATGCATCTCTCTCTTTCTCTCTGTCTCTTCAGTTACTCTGTCTCCGTCTCCATCTTTGTGCGTTTTCCTAGCGTGTTTTTCCTGTCATACCCAAGTGTCTTCATACACTGTTCTGTTGTTGTTTTTTTTCCTCATTGCTCTTTGCTAGTGCTCAGTGCAGGCACACTTCTCTGTTCAGGGTGTTAATAGGAATTAGAGGCATTATAGTAATTGTCTGGAATTAGTTGAATTAATTTTGTTGCAGTCTTTTCACACTGTGTGTATAAGCCATGGCTAAATGATTGCAGTCCAGGGCAGGCTTTGCGCCGTGTAGGTGTGAGTCTGCGCTCACAATCCGGCCCGTTATCTACGGCTTTGGACGTGCCCTGACGTGCGGCGGTTTGACTGTCCCGCTTCCCCCCCGCAGGCCGCTTTGACGAGGTACTGGTCCGTCACCAGGTCAAGTACCTGGGTCTGATGGAGAACCTGCGGGTCAGGAGGGCGGGTTTCGCCTACAGGAGGCGCTATGAGGCTTTCCTGCAGAGGTGAGCTCCTGCCAGCAGACCTGCGCGTGTGTGCTTCTGCGCCCCGGCGGGGTTTTCCAGGCTAGTCACTGCTTTGCAGACTTTCCATATGATCGCTCTCTATTTAATAGCACACTTTAAATTGTGCACATTTTTCATTATTATGAATATTGTTGTTGTTGATGTAATGATATATATAATATACAGTTAAATGCAAGTATTGGGACAGTGAACAATTTTTGTCCAATTACATTTGCTCCCCTAAAATGGGTGGACTGTGTAAAAAAGGGCTGTAATTCCTGCACGGATGTAAATACCCTCAAATTAAAGATGACGGTCTGCGCTGCTTTATTTCAAATCTAATGTACTGGAGTACAGAGCCAGAACAACAAAACATATTTTTAGTATTGGTGTCTATATTGACTCTTTTTAAAATTCTATTTATTTATGAAATTAAAGGAATTGTGTGTGATCATTTAGCTTGCACTCCCAACTGGGACAAGTGATACTCTACGGTCCGAAAAGTACTGTATGTATTTCTGTGATGTGCATGGCCAGGATATGTGCACAGCCAGTACCACAGGCACTATGGATACCGAGAGCCAATATGCGTACCGATGCGCCAGTCAGATGCCGTTGGGCAGGGATAATCAGCCGGTGGGCTGAGGGACAAATGCAGCCCGCCATAGACATATTCTTGGCCCTTTGATTATTGAGAGGGAAAAAAGTATTCAGATCAAATCAAAAATGGTAAACTTGCCTCAGCTGCGCACCTGACCAGTGACGGAAATACCTCCCAATAATGACAGAATAACAAAACAGCTGTGGATAATTTGAGAAGGCATCTGCTATTTTTTACACGTGTGTACAACGCATATTATTCATACTTTGTTTAGTAGATAGCATGCAGAAAGTGGTGCCCATGTGCACTGTTTTTAACATAGAATCTGGCCCCCAGGAAGAATTGTCTGAAGAGCCCCTGCTGTAGGATACGGGAAACCCTGTTGAGTGAATCCCATTGTGAGTGATGTCTCCTCATTGGCCTGTGTGCATTGGCCTGTGTGCGTGATGTCTCCTCATTGGCCTGTGTGCGGTCCCCCTCTCTGCAGGTACAAGCCCCTCTGTCCCCAGACCTGGCCCAACTGGAACGGGAAGCTGGCCGATGGCGTGTCCACACTGGTCAAACACCTGGGGTACAAGCCAGAGGAGTACAAACTGGGCAGGTGAGTGAGGGGGACAACCAGGGACCCCACAATTTTGACACATCTCTTATCTTTATTATTATTATTATTATTAGTGGTTGGAGGATGAGGTATAACTATAAAAATGAGTGGTGCTATCATCTGCGACGATAACTCACTGATTTCAACCAATCATAGTGTTTTGTGAAGAGCGCCAAATTAGTGTTCTAATGTCTCATTCTCACTTAATTTATTTTGAATCATTATTATTATTTCATTATTAACTGCTGCTGCTAAAATTAATATTTTATGTCAGTTGGATCTGGCCTCGTTGTTGGCGCAATAGTTTTTTCAGTGATTTTGTTGTTGTTGTAATGGACTGTCATAGTATGCTTCCAGAGTGATTTGATTTGTGGTGCTAATCCTGTCGTCGTCACAAAGTGCACTAACTTGTTACGTTACAACAACAGCAAATAACAACTGACGCAGCAATGGCTCTCAAAGAATTTTGGAGTTTGTGGCCGTGGATGTTTGAAATCACAGAACTTTTGCATTGTGTTCTCAGCTTATATTAGATTACCTTCCACGTGGCTAATCTTGCCTTTTCCTACACACTTTGGTTGTTTCAAATGAGAAATTTTATTTTCCCACATTTTATTATTATTAATTTTTTTTTTTTGCATTGTGGCTCTACAGGTCGAAAATATTCATCCGTTTTCCTAAGACGCTGTTTGCCACAGAGGATGCCCTGGAGGCGCAGAAGCACAACATAGGTGAGCGGAAACGGTGGGAAATAGCAGCTTTGGCAATGGAGCTCTCCTCGCTCTGCAGGCTGACACTGATCGCTCCTCTGTCCGCCTCTCTCTGTTCTCAGCCACCACCCTGCAGAAGAACTGGAGGGGGTACAGTCAGAGGTCCAAGTACCAGAAAATGAGGCACGCTGGTGAGGATACCAGCATTTAATTTCTCCCGGGCCGGGATTCCCCCTGTGTGAAGTGCTACTTTACCCAGCATTGCCCAGGGAGGGAGGGAGGGTCGTAGTTAGGAGACATCGCAGTAGTGGGTCGTGGGATGACATTAGTTCAGAAAAGGGAATTGGCAGATGCGTTTTTGGGAAAGGTTTATTCAGGTGCACTTTGGGTGCAACGCTCATATTTAAAAATAAGCCACAACATAACTGGAAGGCTACTCCCTGAGGGGAAGGCACCTCCCTGAGGGGAAGGCACACTCAACATGTGACACGTGTGAGCCTAGCTGTTTAAGTGGCATTTGCATGTGTTTGCCTGACTGTCTTTCCCCTGTGCAGCAATCGTGATCCAGTCCTGGTGGAGGGGCGTCCTGGCACGCAGGAAGGCAAAGCAAAGGAGAGAGGCAGCCAACACCATCCGGAGGTACGATGGACGCCTGTACTAGAAATGCTAGGGCTACCGAGGAGACGCTAGGTCCATGGATTAAATGCTAGGGCAACAGAGTAAATGCTAGGGCCACCAAGGAAACACTAGGGCCACCAAGGAAACATTAGGGCCGCTGATGAACCACTAGGGACTGCTGGAGTCACAGAAATAACTAGGGCCGCAGAGGAAAAGTTAGGGCTGCAGAGGAAAAGCTAGGGTTGCAGAGGAAAAGCTAGGGTCGCAGAGGAAAAGCTAGGGCCGCAGACGAAAAGTTAGGGCCGCAGAGGAAAAGCTAGGGTCGCAGAGGAAAAGCTAGGGTCGCAGAGGAAAAGCTAGGGTCGCAGAGGAAAAGCTAGGGTCGCAGAGGAAAAGCTAGGGGTCGCAGAGGAAAAGCTAGGGTCGCAGAGGAAAAGCTAGGGTCGCAGAGGAAAAGCTAGGGTTGCAGAGGAAAAGCTAGGGTCGCAGAGGAAAAGCTACACTGTAAAAAAAAAAAAAAACGTTAAAAAACAGTAAAAAGTCTGGCAGCAAAGTTGCCAGTAGACTACCATAAAATAACAGAACATTGCTGTAAATGTAATTACAGAGGAAACCCCTAAAAATTACAGTAATCTTTCATTCATTCATTCTCATTTGTTAACAAAATCACATTATTAAATGGTATTTCCCCATAAACCTATGAGCAAGACCATTTAAATAAAAATAACAACCTTAAATTAACAGACATAGTCTGTCTTTTTATATTTATGGGTTATTGCTGTTATTTTAAAAAGAGATCTTTTATATAAAGCATATTTCTGTAATTTTACAGAAATTTTACAGAAATTTCCCATTTTTTGAGAAAACAGGAAAAATCCAGTAAAATTTACAGTAGATTGTCTGTTAAAATACTTTTTTTTTTTTTTACAGTGTAGGGCCGCAGAGGAAAAGCTAGGGCAGCAGAGGAAAAGCTAGGGCCTCAGAGGAAAAGCTAGGGCCGCAGAGGTAACACTAGGGACACTGAGGAAATGCTGGGGCCACAGGTTAAATGCTGGGGCCACAGCATAAGCTCTAGGGCAACAGAGTAAACACAGGCCACTGAGGAAGTGCTAGGGCTGCTGCAGAGAAGACACTAGCACCATCATAGCCTTCCCTAGGTGGCCTCTCCACCCACACATACACTGGGGGACTAGGGGTGTAACGATTCATGCGATTCATCGATGAATCGATGGTCAGTCCTACCGATGCAACTAAATCGATCTGCTAAAATAAATAAATAGAATGAATCGCTTTGGCTTCACCAATAATCGATATAAATGCTTTAAATCTAATGAATCGCGATTCTTAATTATGATTATTGTTTTAAGACTTAGTTTACACATTTTTTTGTGAAATGCGGTAATCCGTAACTCTGTCATCAGCTACAGTGTTTCCCCTAGATTTTTTTTCAGGCCGGGCGGTGAAAGTGCGCCATTTTGCGTAGAGGCGGAAACTATAATTACACCCTCATAATATCAGCGCTGCCATTGAAAACAACCGAAGCTGTTCTGGCAAGGGTTTTTCCAGATGCTATTTTGATCATTCCCGCATTCTGCGGTAAGGGAAATATTACAGCTACATTAAAAAAAATAAAAAAAGATTATATATACACTACTCACAAAAAGTTAGGGATATTTGGCTTTCGGGTGAAATTTATGGAAAATGTAAGTTCACACTACAGTGATATTATACGTATCATGAAAGTAGGGCATTTAAGTAGAAGCATGCAATGGTGATTTCCTCATCTCAAACAATTTATTGAAACAAAAGCCAACAACAGTGGTGGGTATACCACAACAAAAATGTCAATGTCTCAATAACTTGTCATGTGCCCTTGAGCATCAATTACAGCTTGACAACGACGTCTCATGCTGTTCACAAGTCGACTTATTGTCTGCTGAGGCATGGCATCCCACTCTTCTTGAAGGGCGGCCCTCAGGTCATTGAGGTTCTGGGGTACAGAGTTACGAGCCTCTACACGGTGAGTCAGCTGATCCCATAGGTTTTCTATGGGATTCAGGTCTGGAGAAAGTGCAGGCCACTCCATTTGAGGTACCCCAGTCTCCAGCAGCCTTTCCCTAATGATGCGACCTCGATGAGCTGGAGCATTGTCGTCCGTGAAGATGAAATTAGGCCTGTGTTGTTCATGCAGGGGCACAATGACTGGATTAATGATGGTATTCAGGTAGTATGGGCTTGTCACTGTAACATTCACAAAGTGTAGGGCAGTTCTGTATTGACTAGACACACCTGCCCACACTGTAACACCGTCACCACCAAAGGGTCGTCTGGTGACAACAGTGGCTGATGCATAGCGCTCTCCTTGACGTCTCCAACATCGTTGGCGGCCATCATTTCTGCTCAACGTGAATCGACTTTCATCAGAGAACAGCACTGAGGCCCACTGGTCCCTCGTCCAGCATAAATGCTCCCTGGCCCAGGCAAGACGATGACGCCTGTGCCTGGTGGTGTGGTCAGGTACCCTTGCAGGTCGTCTAGCACGCAGACCACGCTGATGTAAACGGTTTCGAATGGTCTGACGTGACACTTGGGTGCCTCTCACCTCCCTTAAATGTGCCTGGAGTTGAGTGGCATTCATCATCCGGTTCCGCAGGGCACTGTTCACAATGAAGCGGTCATCAGTGTGGGATGTGGCCAAAGGACGTCCAATTCTATGCCTTTCTGTGACTCTTCCAGTCTCTCTGTATCTCTGTTGCAACCTGCTGATGACACTCTGTGACACTCTAAGCTCAGTGGCCACTTCCCTCTGAGAACATCCTGTTTGAAGCCTCGCAATGGCGAGGTACTGTTGATCAATTGTTAGGTGTCATCTTGGTCTCATGATGTCAAAATGTGAACAGCATGATGAAGAGGACTGTTTAAATACCAATTCTAATTGAACCAGGAAATTTATTGGTCGATTCATGGATCAAACACCTGTTGTGAATTTTGCCGTTCAGCTCCTTGTTAGAGAACAGCAAGTTGTGCAAAAAGTACTGAAACATTGAATAGTTGGACATGTGCATTCAAAAGTTTAGAGAAGGTCAAATTAATTTCACCTGTAAAGGTTATAGTGCATTTTAGGTTCATCCTGAAATTTCACCCGAAAGCCGAATATCCCTAACTTTTTGTGAGTAGTGTATATATTAAAAAAAAAGAATAATATAAATTATTTTTTTTTTTCATTAAAATTATTTTTTTTCCCTCTTGTCCCGCCCGGCCAAGATAATGGTAGGGGAAACACTGAGCTAGTCAGCCTGCAAGGAAGTACCGCTCTCACTCGCTCACTGACTCTTAACTCACTCACTCACTCACCCACCCACTCTCTCCCCTGCCAGCATGTAGCCTATTGAAAAATGTTCAAAATAACTGAGCCATGTTTAATTACATTTTTGTATTCAGCATAAAATATTATGCAGGACTACTTTTTTTATAGGATAAATATGTTTAATAAGTAATTCTGTTGTCTGTTTATTTTTTCACCTTTCAGAAGAATACAGATAGTCTCACTCGCATTATTGCATGTTTATTTCATGGATATAGAATTTTGGTTAAAAGTTACTGAATCGAATCGTGGTTTACAGAATCGAATCGAATCGAATCGTTCCAAAAAAAAAAAATGTGTCCTTGAATCGAATCGCCAACTACTGAATCGTAATCGAATCGAATCGCTGTGAAGCCAAAGATTCACACCCCTACTGGGGACCAACTGATTGTTTTCATTATTTATCAAGGGCTAATACAATTATAATACTCTGTTTATACTTCTTATTCAAGAAAATATTATTCTTTCATAATATAAGTCAAAAAAGTGTGTAGGTATTTGCAATGTATCAGCACCAGCAGTAGCGACATTAACGGGTAGAATGGCAGATTCATTCAATTAATAGATGGTTTTAGTTGTTAATAGCCCAGATATTTGCATGTTCAGCTTTAGGAACACACATTTGTTAATATTTGAATGGAATAAAAGGTGTGATGATGAATAGAGAAACGCTTACCTTATGGTGGATGAACCAGTCACATAGCTTCCCATTTCATATGAGCGTTTTGGAAATGTGTTCAAATTTTGGTTTGTAACTTCTCAATAATGTATTCTTGAATAAGAAGTGTAATTGGAGTATCATAATTGCATTATTCCTTGATAAATAATGAAAACAATCATGAGACTTTTGGTCCCCACTGTAAATGTAAAATCCATTCAGTCAGAATACAAGCATTCTAATTGCACTTCAGGCCTTTCTTTATCTCTGGTCTGGACTGCACATCCTTTTGCTTCTCTTGGTTCTCACAAGCCTCCACTATAAATCCAATTAATTTCTGTGTTAGGATAAGTTGTTACACATGCCTGCATTAATAATAAAGAACAGAAACTGGGCAGTCCATATCATAGATTTAATATTGTAACTGCGATATATTAAAACATTTGATCAATTCAGCATTTCACTTACATTTTATTATTTTTTTTTTTAATCCTTTTTATATACGCCAGTAACCAAGTATGTTAATTTTCTGAAAATATTGTATCGGAACTAAATGAACATAATAAATTATTTTGTGTAATATGAACACAAATACAGCATCTGAAAGTATTTCTCTTCACTCCAAAATTTAGAGCAAATAGTCTACTGAGGTGGAAGTGAAAGGTGTTGGGTTATTGTTAATTGTAGAATAACACAGTCATTAAAGATGCGTGGTGGTGGACTCCATCTGGGCAGCTGGCTTGTCACTGACCGCTGATAAATGTCAGTTTTGCGGATGTGAAAGCAGTTTCCTGCTCCATTTTCCCTTTCTGTCATACAGGGGTCAGTTCTGTATGTGGCTCAACACTGTTCATATACTGTACAGCGCTCTCTAACTTATTCGCTCATCAGATTCATAATTCACTCACTCACTCCACCACTATCATTCACTTCCTTTCACTCATTCACTCACTCACTCACTCACTCAGTCACTCCCTCACTCACTCATTCACTCACTTACATATTCACTCAGTCACTCCCCCACTCACTCACTCACTCACTCAGTCACTCCCTCACTCATTCACTCACTCAGTCACTCCCTCACTCATTCACTCACTTACATATTCACTCAGTCACTCCCCCACTCACTCACTCACTCAGTCACTCCCTCACCCATTCACTCACTCAGTCACTCCCTCACTCATTCACTCACTTACATATTCACTCAGTCACTCCCCCACTCATTCACTCACTCAGTCACTCCCCCACTCATTCACTCACTCAGTCACTCCCCCACTCATTCACTCACTCAGTCACTCCCTCACTCATTCACTCACTCACTCAGTCACTCCCCCACTCATTCACTCACTCAGTCACTCCCTCACTCATTCACTCACTCACTCAGTCACTTCACTCAGTCACTCAGTCACTCCCTCACTCATTCACTCACTCAGTCACTCCCCCACTCATTCACTCACTCAGTCACTCCCCCACTCATTCACTCACTCAGTCACTCCCCCACTCATTCACTCACTCAGTCACTCCCTCACTCATTCACTCACTCACTCAGTCACTCCCTCATTCATTCACTCACTCAGTCACTCCCTCACTCATTCACTCACTTACATATTCACTCAGTCACTCCCCCCACTCACTCACTCAGTCACTCCCTCACTCGTTCACTCACTCAGTCACTCCCTCACTCATTCACTCACTTACATATTCACTCAGTCACTCCCCCACTCATTCACTCACTCAGTCACTCCCCCACTCATTCACTCACTCAGTCACTCCCCCACTCATTCACTCACTCAGTCACTCCCCCACTCATTCACTCACTCAGTCACTCCCCCACTCATTCACTCACTCAGTCACTCCCTCACTCATTCACTCACTCACTCAGTCACTCCCCCACTCATTCATTCACTCAGTCACTCCCCCACTCATTCACTCACTCAGTCACTCCCTCACTCATTCACTCACTCAGTCACTCCCCCACTCATTCACTCACTCAGTCACTCCCCCACTCATTCACTCACTCAGTCACTCCTCCACTCATTCACTCACTCAGTCACTCCCTCACTCATTCACTCACTTATATATTCACTCAGTCACTCCCCCACTCATTCACTCACTCACATATTCACTCAGTCATTCACTCACTCCACCACTCTCATTCACTTCCTTTCACTCACTCACTCATTCACTCACCTCTCTAGTAAAATGACGATGATCTCCGGTTACTGTCTCTTCAGGTTCATCAAAGGCTTCATCTACCGCCACGAGCCGCGTTGCCCGGAGAACGAGTACTTCCTGGACTATGTGCGTTGCTCCTTCCTCATGAGCCTGCAGAGGAACCTGCCCAAAACTGTCCTGGACAAGAGCTGGCCCAAGCCTCCTCCCGCGCTCAACGAGGTATGTCCCTGAGACCCGTCTCAGACCACACACCCACGGTCACGTTGGTGTTTAAAAGTAACCCCAGCGTTTCTTTGAAAAACAGTTTGTCAGTTCACCCAAATCTTGAGGCTTTGTTTATTAATTAATTTATTTGTTGGTTTCTTTATTTGTATGGGACATGTCAAAAACATTGTTACAGAGTTAAAAACAAGAATAAATAAGGCTAAATTCCTAAATCTGGGACATAATGAAAATGAGAAAATAAAAAACTGAAGAGTGTGTATTGAATTTAAAGAAAACAAGAGACCGCATACATGAACAATGTCTAAGAAGAAAAAGTGAATCTTCACTTTTTTTTTCACAATACCAATGAATAAAGCAAACCCAAACCGCTGAACGCTGTGGGTGTGGCCTGACTGGCTCCTCCTCCCCTTTTTGCCTGACAGGCATCAGAGCACCTGCGCAGTCTGTGCATGGCGAACATGGTGCGGAACTACTGCAAAAGGATCCAGCCAGAGTGGAAGAGCCAGGTACCGGAGTGCAGAGCAAGCCGGGGGAGGGGAGGGGAGGTGGGGGGGTCTGGGCCGGGCCTGCTGCTCTGCATGGGACTGAACACACACGATTGCGGGGGAGGATGCAGTGTCCGCGTGGATATGTGGAATGTTTTGGTCTTTTTTTTTTTTTGTTAGTTCCTCTTTTTCTTCACCAAAAATGCCTCTCCCAATTTCTCATAAATCAAAAGACTCCTTTCTTTCTTTGAATTGCATTGAATTTTCTCCCTTCTCTCTCCTCATCCCCCCTTTTCTGTTTTTGTTTTTTTTCCCCTTTGCACCCGCTCCTTCCTTCTCCTCCAGATGGAACAGAAGGTGGTCGCCAGTGAGATATTCAAGGATAAGAAGGATAATTATCCCCAGAGCGTTCCCAAGCTTTTTGTGGGCACCAGGCTGAGTGAGTCCTTCACACTAACTTAAAAAAACTGTCCTCTTGTAGTTTTTTTGGGCGGGCTGCTGGATGGGTAATTCGGTTAAAGCACCCCACTGTGGTGATTGGATGAGCCCCACGGTCTGGGATCGAATCTGGACAGTGTCGGTGTGGTCTGGGGCCAGTATCTCCATAGGTCGACGCACAATTCGCCCAGGGTACGGTTAGGTGTTTGTGTTCATTGCTAGATAGAGACCCCCACTGGTCAACCGGTGGACTGCATGTCAAAGCAGCATATGAAAGGTCTTCCTCTGGCTCCACTATATGCATGCTTAGCTGTAGTCTGCGATGTGAAAAGAAGCAGCTGGTGACGCCACGTATTTCGGAGGAGAAATGGATATCTCCAGAATTGGCAGTGGGGTTCGCGCATGAACATGGCTTGCAGTTGCAGATAATTGGACATTCCACATTGGGGTGGGAATTGAATATGTACAGCCGCACGTTGGGTGCCAAATTACCAACAAAAAAAAACAGTCCATGGGGAATCCACAGTGAAAATCCCTCTCCTTCCCGTTGTCTTTGTGTCCATCTTAATTACAACAAGGTCGAGCAGAACAGGACCTTCCATTTGAAAATTTTCAGCTGGAAGTTTACAGGGGCCACACAGTTCACTGTGAATATTCTCCATGTTGAATGCATATTTGTATTTTTAATGGATGAAAACACTGCTGCATCACATTACGATATTCAGACACACACACACACGTGCGCATATGTAGGCATTCAGTTTAGTCAACAGAGTAGACCTATCTCAGCCCCTATCTCACGATGCATGTTCTGAATCTTTTTCTTCTCCCTCCCCCCCTTTCCTCTCCTCTCCCTCTCCCTCTCTTCTCCTCTCCCTCTCTTCTCCCATATTGTCCTCTGTTCTTCCTCTCGCCCTCTATGGCTTTTCTATATTCAGACTCTGAAGACATCAACCCCAAGGTTCTTCAGGTTCTGGGCAATGACAGGATGAAAGTAAGCGCTTCAATTGTGTGTG
Source organism: Synaphobranchus kaupii (assembly GCA_029718625.1). Lineage (NCBI taxonomy): Eukaryota > Metazoa > Chordata > Actinopteri > Anguilliformes > Synaphobranchidae > Synaphobranchus > Synaphobranchus kaupii. The sequence goes on along the minus strand of CM056389.1, from coordinate 35,034,797 downwards.
TGTGTGTGTGTGTGTGTGTGTGTGTGTGTGTGTGTGTGTGTGTGTTTGTGTGTTTGTGTGTTTGTGTGTTTGTTTGTTTGTTTGTGAGTGAACATTGAAGTCACTAACTATTGTAACTGCAGTTGCTATGTCTATGACAATGTCACTACGTCACCGCCCTGTCTCCCCCTCTCCCCTTTCAGTATTGTGTTCCAGTGACCAAGTACGACAGGAAGGGTTACCGTGCCCGGGCCCGGCAGCTCCTGCTAGCCGCCAACTTCGCCGTGATTGTAGAGGAGGCCAAGCTGAAGCAGCGCATCGAATACGCAGCTCTGCGAGGTGAGGGCGTGAGGCGGGGTGCACAGCAACGCAGTGATGACACACACGTGATGCACTGTAAAAAATCTAATTCAGACAATGCTTTATTGGTAAGAAATAACATTTGTAAATATTGCCAAAAATACAGCAATGCAGAGGCTTTCTGTTTCTCCGTTTCTCTTGCTGCCTCCTGTTGGGCTGAGGAGTCAGGCCTTGTTTTGTGCTGTCCTGTGTCTTTGTTTCTGGGAACGTGAGGTTCTTTTTGACCTGGGGAATTTCTTTCTATGCGATGGTTGTACTATGAGAACAAGCACAAGTTTTTTTGTTTTTTTTAACCGAATGAGCCATCAAGCAGCCCCCAAGCACAAGCGGTCTTTCATTATTTTTTTGTTGGGGGCATACAAAGATATGGGACCAGGGGCCACATGTATAAACAGTCCTGAGCAGAAACGTGCCCTCAGAAAGTTGCGTAAGGGGGAGTTTCCACGCAGAAATTCAGATGTATAACATAAGAGAACCTGCGTACCTCTGCACACGCTGGATGCCATGCGTACGCAATGATTGGAATCAGTGTGATATGGCAACAACGTGATAGAAAGGCAGAGGGAGAAAATGCAAAACTCTGTGAAAGCAGATTTCTGACTTTCTCCCTGAGCATTCTTTTACGCATTTTCTTACTCAGAATTTTATACATGTGGCCCCTGGGCTGGTGACGGCTCCAGGTTTGGTGTTTAGGGGGCTGGTCTCTTAGCACCTTGTGACAGAATTTGTTTATTCCAATTTGATGAACAATTTAATGCAATTGCCAGCAGGGACAATGATGGGTTTTATGAGAAGTGTTTTCAATAGAATTATATCTGATAGGGGCTTGAGTTTCTATCTGTTTTTATTGTTTTATTGTGTGTATTTATGTTTTTTTAATTAATTTAAAGTGGTTTAGTTTCTGTTTTCCTTTTGAATCTAACTCATGGGTTAATGATAAAATGCTTTTAGAATCTTTTATAACAAAAAAATTGCCATTTTTAAAGGCCCAATAAGTCAAAATATTTCGCTTTTCTTTTCTTCTTCTTCCTTTTCTTTCCCTTTCTTTCCTTCTTCTTTCTTGTCCTTCTTCTATGTGGCACTTATCTCTCTCCTTCTCCCCCTTGCCCTGACTCTTACTCTCTCCTTCTCCCCCTTGCCCTGACTCTCACTCTCTCCTTCTCCCCCTTGCCCTGACTCTTACTCTCTCCTTCTCTCCATTTCAAATTCAAATTCAGCATGTCTTATGGGCATGACCACAGGAAGGCATAGTATTGCCAAAAACAAGCATTTACCATTTCATCAGACCTCTTCTCCCCCCATCCCTCTCTCTCTCTCTTTCTCTCCCTCCAGGTATCTCTGTCAGCTCCCTGAGTGACGGGCTCTTCGTTCTGCACGTGCCCTGTGAGGATAACAAGCAGAAGGTGAGGGGAGCCTTGTTTGGAAGGTTACCATGGTGACACCATGACCGCTTCATGTTCAGCTAGGAGAACGTTAGCATCGAACCCGCTTTCCTTATAACGGTTATTGTTGAGGAAATTAAAGATTCTACTTTGTTCGCCGATGCCGTCACATTAATTTCGATGGACGCAACAACAGGAGGGTTAAATCCACAGATTGCGGATCCGCAGTTGCGGACAAATACTAGATTTATTAAAAGGAATTTTATGATTTTTGACTCTGCAGTTTGTTTGCTGTGCCTGCACGTTAACGTCAGCTATCATCGAATGTTCGTGGCAAATAAAAAATCAAAAAATGTGAATATGTTTATGAACGTTAGCAGTAATCACAATTCACGATATGTAATTGTAACTTTGCCTTCCCGCCCTCTGACCCCTCGTTTCTAGGGTGACGTGGTGCTGCAGTGCGATCACGTGATCGAGACCCTGACGAAACTGGCTATCTGTGCCGAAAAGGTCAACAACATCAACATAAACCAGGGGAGGTGAGAGGGGTGATGACCACAGGGAAAGTCTGAGGATTGGTTGCTAAGTTGCTTTTGTTGTTTTTTGTGTCGTTGTTGAGGTTTGTGGGCGTGCCATTTTTCTTGCTCTACCCTCAGTTAGAGTGACAGTCATTTTGTTTATGGAAAAGCGATATGAGACAATCTCGCATTTAAACTGCATCCATCCCTCCCTTCCATTTTCTTCCTTCTACTGTCTCTCTCCTTACTCCCCCTTCTTATCCTTCATCTCACCCTCCCTCCCTCCTTCCCTCCTCCCTTTCCTACTCCACCTTTCCCTTGATTTTTCTCACTTGTTCCCCTCTCCCTCCCTTGGCAGTATAAAGTTCACCGTTGGCCAGGGGAAGGAGGGGATCATCGACTTCACCTCCGGCTCAGAGCTGCTGGTGGCCAAGGCTAAGAATGGACACCTGTCAGTGGTGAGTGAAGGTGGAGAATGAGGGGTGGGGGTGTGAGTGAAGGTGGAGAATGAGGGGTGGGGGTGTGAGTGAAGGTGGAGAATGAGGGGGCCAAGGCTAAGAATGGACACCTGTCAGTGGTGAGTGAAGGTGGAGAATGAGGGGTGGGGGTGTGAGTGAAGGTGGAGAATGAGGGGTGGGGGTGTGAGTGAAGGTGGAGAATGAGGGGGCCAAGGCTAAGAATGGACACCTGTCAGTGGTGAGTGAAGGTGGAGAATGAGGGGTGGGGGTGTGAGTGAAGGTGGAGAATGAGGGGTAGGGGTGTGAGTGAAGGTGGAGAATGAGGGGTGGGGGTGTGAGTGAAGGTGGAGAATGAGGGGTGGGGGTGTGAGTGAAGGTGGAGAATGAGGGGTGGGGGTGTGAGTGAAGGTGGAGAATGAGGGGTGGGGGTGTGAGTGAAGGTGGAGAATGAGGGGTGGGGGTGTGAGTGAAGGTGGAGAATGAGGGGTGGGGGTGTGAGTGAAGGTGGAGAATGAGGGGTGGGGGTGTGAGTGAAGGTGGAGAATGAGGGGTGGGGGTGTGAGTGAAGGTGGAGAATGAGGGGTGGGGGTGTGAGTGAAGGTGGAGAATGAGGGGTGGGGGTGTGAGTGAAGGTGGAGAATGAGGGGTGGGGGTTCCAGGCTCCCTGAGGCCAAGCACACTGAACTGAAACAGCGCTAATAGAACCAACCGGCGGTATTCAGCCTTCCGGGCCTTAGAACTTAAGAGCCGTTGTCGTGTAAAATATTGAACGGCATAAAATTTTGGACGGGATGTCTTGGGGGGCTCACTTGTGTGTCATTTTGCGCCCCTTTAGGCATTTATTGCCAGTGCTTGTGTGAAGTTACACCGCAAAGTGTACGCTTGTTAACTAATGAATTGTTTTTCGCTGACGCAGACATACGTTATTGTGTCCTATGCACTCACATCAGGATGGGTTAGATTTTATGGGTAAAATTTTACAGCGTGCTATGTTTTCCACGACACCGTCGACGCTTGCCCTGTGTTTGCCACATGCAGAGATCTTAAGTACAGTCGCATCACTGCTTGACACTTTGCGGGATACACTCTAGACTTCGATAGTCTGTGTGGCCTGTTCTTGTCATTCTGTATTGTGATATTTGTGCGTTTTTAAATACAGTAATCCCTGAGTTATGTAATACTGTTGGGACTAACAAGGGGTCTGATAAGGGAAAAGGCAGGAATGGCTGAATTTCACTGGAGTATGGAGCATTTGCCCACACTGTTTAGAAATAGGGATGTTTGAGTGATTATTAATTTTGAAGGGCATTGGTTGATATTTGTGTCATTTGGGCTTGGTGAAATGGTGTTGAGATCACCAGCCAAGTATAAAGACTGAGATGGGTTAGTGGCAGACTGAGATGGGTTAGTGGCAGACTGAGATGGGTTAGTGGCAGACTGTGATGGGTCAGTGGCAGACTGAGATGGGTTAGTGGCAGACTGAGATGGGTCAGTGGCAGACTGAGATGGGTCAGTGGCAGACTGAGGTGGGTCAGTGGCAGACTGAGATGGGTTAGTGGCAGACTGAGATGGGTCAGTGGCAGACTGAGATGGGTTAGTGGCAGACTGAGATGGGTCAGTGGCAGACTGAGATGGGTCAGTGGCAGACTGAGAGTTAGTCGGGGGTAGAGAGGGATTGATGGGAGAAAGAATGGATGATTAATCTTTAATAATTTTTTCTTCTCTCTTTTCCCCAGACTGCACCTCGACTCAACTCTAGATGATGATGTGGGTCGACCAATCCAGGCCTACAAACCACAAAAGGTTCCTCCCTGCTCACTGGGGCAACAACAGCAGATCATGCAATCTTCCTTACTCTAGCAGCTCCTCAGCCAATCACATCCCCAGCTCTAGTCACAACAAAGGCCTGCACAACTATTATTTTCTGCTTTTATTCATAATAAATACAATTATTATTCTGCTGTTATAATTCCATGCTTTATATACACCAAAAAGACACATGCATAAAAAGCAAACGGGCATATTTGCCCAGAACCTTCTGTTCTAAGCCTGTCCATTTGACCTTCTGTTCTAAGTCTGTCCATTTGACAATTGTTTACCATGGATAGGACATGGAGGTATGGGAGGGTGAACAGTTGACTTCTTGGTCTTTGAAATCAGGGATGGGTGCTTGTCAGGTGTGCTCCATGGCTCGCTCTTCAGCAGTCTGGTGTCCTCTGTCATCCACTCTGCAGTGTGACTTCCTTTCCTGGTATTTGTAAACTGCCAGAATTTTTTGTCAAATGGGAAGCTGTAATAACCCCCCCCCCCCCCCCCACACACACACACACACACACGCACGTAATACACACCATAGTAATTGTTTTATAATGCTATACCAAATTAATTGTTTTTATTGTGCCGGAATTACAAGTTTGGAGTCAACATTGTCGTGCAGAGGTTGAGAGGCAGAGAGAATTGGTTGCGAGATTATCCGACTTGTATTATTTTGCATTGCCCCTTCCAAAGAATGTGCCTTAGATAAAGTTATTCCAGTTGTTTATTATATTTATATTTCGTTCATATCTATAGAGACATATTTATCTATCAGTGAGTAGATATGTTTTTGGGGATGACGGAGAAATCAACTTGTCTCGTCCCTGTCTCAGGTGTCTTGGAAATGTGTATACGGGCACAGGTGTGGATGCACACGAACACACACACGCGCGCGCATACACACACATTCACATGCGCAAACACACACACGCACACACACACAAATGCAAATCCAAACACACAGACGACCTCTCTCTGCTCCAGTCTTCTCGTCAGAAGAATGAACACCATGTAGAATGGGGTTCCCACCCCTAGCCCTGGGGAGCTGGAGGGTGTGCCAATTTCCGATGTTCCTCCACTTAAAGCTGTCAGTTACATACCTAACTCACCTCACCTGGTTTCTCAGTCAAAATGGTTAGCTGATTTTAAGGTGTGGACAAGAACCAGCAGACTGCTCTGCTCTCCAGAACCAATTAGAGGCACCCAATCTACAGCAAAACAACCATTCCTGAAGCTTCAGCCACATCCCTCTTTTAAAGAATCTGCATCTATGTGGTGAAAGCAGCAGCCATTTTGTTTTCCTATTATTTTAATAGGTTATTACATTTTACAGGCATGTTCATTGTGCGCATGCTGTCTAGAAGGAAGTTTTTATCTGCTTCGTAACTAAGAAATGAAATGGCAGGAAAGGCACGTGCTGACTAAAATCCGCCACTGAAACCGCTATTGACACAGGCTAAATATATATATATTTCTAATATCCGTGAAAGATAACCAAAAAAAGAATCGATTTGCACTTTTTCTTCCCAAAGCCACAATTGTTCTTCTTTCTACAATTAAAATGATTATTATTAATTGTATTTTTGATATTTCTAGTGCTGTAGTTTTCTTGTTTGTAGTGGTTTGGTAAAAGAGCAGTTATGCAAGTATGCACACTTTTTTGTGTGTTTCAATTGGATTACCACAAAGGCAGCAATGCGATGATATTGCGTAGACCAGGGTCAATGGGACGGCAGAGGATGTAAAATGGAAATGATGGCTGTGGAAGCCGCCACAGTAATCTGCATCCTCTCCAGCAATGTGCAATTACCACCGTGTAAACAGGAAAATTTGTAGAATTTTTACGGCACATCAAGTTCTCACCATTTGGTTCCTCCAAAACGTTTTTCTTTACTCCTTACATTTTTCATCACCTTTTTTCCCACATTGTGTGTGGTTTTTTTTTGTTGGCAAGGGGAGGGCATGTAATTAAGGCACTCAGTACCCTAACAGCCTTTATAAAAGCACCCCTCCTCCCGTCTCTATCTATCAGCTGTTTAAACTCACCTCTCCTTTCCCCGTCAGTACATTCAGGGCACTCCTCTGCTGGAACCATATTCCTTCTGCATGGTTCTCAAAAGCAGTTGATTCTTATCATAGAACATTTTCCTTCGGCCTGTACAGATTGTTTGTTTGGTCTCATAAGCGGAGAGGACTTTATTGATGTTTTTTCATCATTTTGCACGTGATCTTATGGTCTTCTGGCCTGGTCCAGGAGCTTTCCGTCCCCCACGTTTGCCCAACGACCTTTCACCTGTCCCTCAGAGAAAAAGCCATTGAACAGTGTTACGCATGACCGAGATACGTTCTGCAGTGACAGTGCATAACTACCAAAAGAAAAGCAAGAAAGAAAACTACAAGCGCTCAAAGGTGATTCACTTTTATTATTTATTGTTTAGTATATTTACTCATTTTCTGCATATCTTTATCTCATTGGAGACACAGTTTCAAAATAACTGAAGTGGAGCCAATTGAAAATGCCAAGTGTGTGCTGTTGCTCTTGTAGGCTGTTAGAACCGCCCCCCCCCCCCCCCCCCCCCCCCCCCAAAGAATGAAAAGATCCTAGGTGCCTTGTGTCTAGATATAAAAATAAATGTAAATGAAATTTTTTTTTCTTAAGTGACACAGATTACTTCCTGAAACTAAATTTTTTTTGACAATGCCTTTATTTTACAGTTTTATTAGTTAAAGGGATATCATGGTGCCATCTGCTCAAATTAATACTTTGCTGATATGACTTATTTTTGACGTAGCTGGTTCATTAGTCTGATGGATATTGAGTAGACATACATAGAAATAAACAAAATATGACTATATGTATGGATATACAGTCAAGCCGGAAAGTCTCCCCACCCCTTTCACCTTCTCCACGTTTTATTACGTTACAGACATATTCCAAAATTGATTAAATTCCTTTTTTCCCTCAAAATTATACACACAACACCCCATAATGACAATGTGAAAAAAGTTTTTTTGAGATTTTTGCAAATTTATTAAAAATAAAAAAATTAAATTTCTCATTTACATAAGTATTCATACCCTTTGCTTTAACATATTTTTTAAGTATCATATTTCATATTTGGTCGCATATCCTTTACATGCTGTTACTTCCTGAAGTCTGTGACCATCAACGTAAAAAAAACTGTAGATATCTTATTTTCAGGTACTGTTACAAGCGATACTATAACCTCTCTGCATTTGAATGGATCTCTATGGAAATTGGGGGGTGAGACTAGATTCAGCTGTAAATTACACTGGTACAGTATGGAACACATGGCTGGCTAAATGGCTGTAAGTTATCAAGGGTCTGAGCTATCAAACGAGCCCCAAACCATCACTCTGTTGCCAGATATGGAGTAGATGTGGATGGATCACTGCAAGGGTTATTTCTCCGGACTCATTTTCCTATAGAACTCTATGGGGAAAAAAGTCAGGAGAAACAACCCTTAAAGTGATCCATCCACATCTACTCCATATCTGGCAACAGAGTGATGGTTTGGGGCTCGTTTGATAGCTCAGACCCTTGATAACTTACAGCCATTTAGCCAGCCATGTGTTCCATACTGTACCAGTGTAATTTACAGCTGAATCTAGTCTCACCCCCCAATTTCCATAGAGATCCATTCAAATGCAGAGAGGTTATAGTATCGCTTGTAACAGTACCTGAAAATAAGATATCGAAATTTTTTTTTATGTTGATGGTCACAGACTTCAGGAAGTAACAGCATGTAAAGGATATGTGACCAAATATGAAATATGATACTTTAAAAATACGTTAAAGCAAAGGGTATGAATACTTATGTAAATGAGAAATTTTAGTTTTTTATTTTTAATAAATTTGCTAAAATCTCAAAAAAACTTTTTTCACATTGTCATTATGGGGTGTTGTGTGTAGATGTTTGAGGCAAAAAATGAACTCAATCTATTGTAGTATAAGTCTGTAACGTAATAAAACGTGGAGAAGGTGAAAGAGTGGGGAGACCTTCCGGCTTGACTGTATATATGGAACATAGCAACCAGCAACAAATTTCACTGTGCTCATTTAATTATTTTCTTTAAAGTCTGTATTGTACCAAATTATATGCTAAATGATTTTAAAAATGCAAACACTTGGTATCTGTTCAGTTGTTATTGTATACACTTGTATAATCAGATTAACACACTAAGATTTAAACAAATGGTAATTTTCAAAATAAAAAAGTGAAACTGAAATTTGCCTTCATTGTCATGATTCTGAATGATGAGCTCTGAGTTTGCTGTTATCACTAAGGTTTTTACCATTAAAATCAGCCAGTAACACTGTCTGCTGTAGGGAGTTGTAAAGCTAAAGTTGTGTGTTATAGGGGGTTGCACAAACCCCAATTCCAAAAAAGTTGGGATGGTATGTAAAATGCACATAAAGGCAGAAAGCAGTGATTTGTAAATTCTCTTTTACATATATTTAATTGAAGACAGTACAAAGAAAAAATATTTAATGTTTTTATGAGGGTTGTGTTCAGGTTCGGAGAACCAGGCGCGACCGAGAAGGATTTCTCAAAGCGTATCTTAAAAATATACGCCACAAAATGCAGAAGTATCCGCACCAGGGGATAGGGAAACAAAAGAACGGGAGCAAAACCTCCCTAGCACAAGCCAAAACAAAGCAACCTCAAAAGGAGGCGAGTCTTGATAAACAGCGAGAATGAATAACAAAAAAAAACCTCACGCACTAAATCACTAGGCATAACAGGAGGTAGAGAAACAAAACAAAACTCGAGAGAACGAGTGAAGGAAAAGAATAGAAAAGACCTGTTAGCCAAAGCTCTTGTGGCAAAAGAGCTGAACACAACTGGCAACAGGTGGAAAGAATAAAGGATAAAGAAATATTGGAAAGGAAAGAGAAAACCAATCTAATCCTAAATCTTATAACCGGACTTGCTGCGTTTCCTATTTGTACAAACCAGAAATGCAGCGACCAAAATTCCTATACCTTACTGACGTTGTCAACATAGCAAAGACAATATCGAAGTGCGGAAATGGGGAAGTCCTGAGGTATTTATAGCCAGCAGGAAATGCAAAACAGGTGTAGGGAATAATTGTCGGGCAAGATACGAATACCGGAACGGAGGCGGAAAGAATCCGATACAGCGTCCTGACGATGCCAAAAAGGAAACCAAAAACGTAGAAACGCAAAGGCTGCAAATAACCATGACAGTTTTACCTTATCAACTTTATTGATTTTTGTACATATACGCTAATTCTGAATTTGATGCCTGCAACTCGTTCCAAAAAAGTTGGGACGGGCAAAAAAAAAGAAAAGAAAAAAAAAGACTGGGAAGTTAAAAAAACACCTGTTTGGAACATTCCATGGTATCACTTGTACCTGAAAATAAGATATCAAGAGTCCACAATGAAACCAAACCTCCACCTCATCCACAGGTCATTTATTCCTCTAAAATCCAATCTCTTTTACTACTGCAATGCAGGTGTGCTGCAGTCTTGAGTCACAAAAATTGAGTTGGATACACCTTTATTTGCCACTGCCATAAGTCACCAATAGTGTGATAGTTGTGCCGTGACTGTGTGAAAATAGGGCCTTTCACAAAAGATAGTTATAACTTATAGTTAAACCCACAGCTTACTGTGAACTACAGTCAACGTTCATTACTAGGGATAGCTGCTACACTATGGGAAGGATGTGCTTTGTCTTGTCTGTTCTGTAGTGATCTTGAAGATGTCTCTGTATGCACTAATTGTAAGTCGGTTTGGATAAAAGCGTCTGCTAAATGAATGTAATGTAATGAATAACTTTTGCACATATAAAGCCTGATTTACTAAGACCTTTTGTGTGTGTAAAACCTTTTTGCACACGCAAAACTATTAACACAATCAATGATTGGGTGCAAAACAAATACCATGACCAATCATTGGTCAAGTTATTGGTTTTGCATGTGCTAAAAGGTTTTGCACATGCTAAAGGTCATACTAAACCAGGCCCATAATGTAATAAAATTGGATAATGTTATAACTTGCCAGCTGGTGTAATAAACTTGGTGAAAGAATAGCGTAAGAACATTTTCAGGATATTGTAATAACTTATTACATTATCCAGTGCCTGCAATGTCATCCGGGAGGTACGTTTTTTATGAATAATGTGATAACTTCAATGAATAATGTGTCAAGATCACTGTCAATATTGTGCGTCTTATTCACACACATACACACACAGATGAAGATCCCTGTGTTGCTTTTAGAGAGGAATACTGTTCTGGGTGACACATTACATTAAATTGTAACTAATGTTGCAACAAGGTTGTTGCTGAGTAACTCCAATGTAACATGGTTACAGTATCCTTATGTACATGTGTGTATTTACATAATGACAATAAACATGGGTTGGCCTTGTTTAATTAAGAATACCACTGTTGTTCCATGTTACCCAAGTTGGAGTTACTCCGTAATAGGAGTTCACCTGAGAAAAACCATGAAATGTTCCATTTTTTCATTGTGAAAAATCAATATTTTATTGTCTCTCCACATTTTTGTATGACAAAATACAAACTTCTCAGTATGGGAATAAATAAAACAGTATTTCAAACCATATAAAGAACATCCTATAAGCATTTAAAAGTATAGTCAAACCTTACAGAAAATAATAAATATTTTTAACAAAACATATTTTAAGTTGATGACTGCTCAATATTTAACTTGGGGTAAAGCTCCCTGTAAATGAAATGTGAATTAAGAGGGGAAAAATCTCAGAATAGGAAAGAGTTTTAAAAAACAGACCAACAGAAGCATATTTTTTTCATGACACTTCAACTTACTGTTTGTAGTGTTTTCCTTTTTGAAAACGCAAGACGGGCACACTTTTTTTTAGCCAAGAGTTGTCTTTGTTCTTTGTCTTATGAGGTATCTTTTGGAAAGCCAACATGCTTAAAAGTTTCTAATGAGATGCCACAATGTGAAAAGTGTGCGGTGGCACAGCCTGAAGTTTTCCAGAAGGTTGTCGATAACTCCTTATTGGATAAAACTATTGTATGTATAGCTTTCAATGTTGGCATGGCATGAACATTTAAATGATTATTTACAAGTATGTGTTTGTGCTCCTACTGGACACTTACACGTAATAGTCATTTGCGTGAATATATCTCAGGTACTTAAATATTTGATTACCTAAAATATATTCACTCAATTTAATTTCGACAATATCACCTGATAATGTAATAATTACCAGATAATATATATACAGTTTTTAAAGTTATTACATTATCAATAAAAGGTCATTACATTATCTGGCAAGTAATTATATAAGCTTCAAGTCAAACCTTCAGTAGTATTGAATAAGCAGCACTGGTTTATGTCCCTCTGTGGTGTGTGTGCACGCTCACGCTCATGTGCATGTGTTGTCGTGTACGCGTCTGCTTGTGGGTGCGTGCAGGTGTGTTTTTCTGTGGGTGTTTCTTTGTTAGGTGTGATGTGTCTTTAGCTATTTCTCCAGGTATTCACGTGGCATGGTTGCCTGTTGGAGCTGCAGGCCCACCCCTATGCCTGGCCTTCAATAAGATGAAGTCCCGGGCCAGCTTGACCAGGTAGCGCTCCAGGTCTCGCAGAACGATGTAACCCTGCCGCCGGTTGGACCAGAGGTCCTGCTTGGGAGGCACGTAGGTGGGATGGGTCAGCACCTTTGGGGCGGGGCTGGAAGATGGGAGGGAGCCACTATTCAGGCTCCCCAGCTATAAAGAAGAGAGATAGAGTTTATTTGCAGTTTCAACTGTCACACACAATGACGCAAAATAAACACTCGCCGGTATTTTTCTAAACAAATGAGAGGAAAGAGATGACAAATGACGTGTAGAGACCGAGAGAGGCTGAGAAGAGGAGATCCTATAAAACTGCAGAACAACTGAACTAACAAAATGCAAAATGCCTCAAGAGCATGGAATATGATCAGTAAGACAAAAAGTTAAGGGAGTGAGCAGTTGCGCGTAACGTGAAGTTGATCAAGTCACGTTAGTCGCACGGTTTCTACATTCAGACAATCCAAACTCAGTTTTTAGTTGACGTGAGGCTAAGTAAAATGTTCTGGCACATTGGTAAAATGTTATTATGAATTCCCTTGATTTTTTAACCCAAGAGGCTAAAATAAAAGCACAATCCATGTATTTTTACATTACATTACATTTATTTAGCAGACGCTTTTATCCAAAGCGACGTACAGTAAGTGCGTACAGAGACATCATCATCATTACAGAACAGACGAGGCAAAGCACATCCTTTGCATAATGTAGCACAGCGTTACCAGGTTTGAACTTTAGTAATGAGTTAAACACAAGGTATGTAGTTACCTGTGAGTCGACCTGTCCAATGAGATCTTGGAGGTGTCTTTGAATTCCAGACATAGCCTTAATCAGATACATAGCCTTTTTATTGACTGTGTGACTCTCCCAGAATGTTTCCATCTGGTGTCTCCTAATATCAAGATGAGCCCAGAACGTGTGCAGGTCTTTGGATGCTGTGTTCAGGCGTTCCAAGTCCTGTAGAAACCGATATATGCACACAAACAATGGCCTTAGCAAATGGTAAATCCTACACACACACACACACACACACACACACACACACACACACACACACACACACACACACACACACACACACACACACACACACACACACAAACACTTGTAGTGTTAGTGTTACTTTAGTGATGACTGTCTGTCCTTACCTGCATGCTTTTCCACTGAGAGTATTCCATGTGGAAGGAGGGCAGAGTTTTTAGAACTTGAGTTCTATCCTCATTCCAGTGGCCACCAAATTGCTGTTCTTTCTGATAACACAAAGGATTTGAGATTTCTAAGTAATTGGATCATGTTAAGTCCACTTTTATTGTGTGTGTATGTGTGCATACATACATGTGTGTCTGTGTATGTGAATGGCTAATGATGGTCAGTTCAATGTTTTATGGGGGTCCTTACATATCTCAGCAGCAAGACTTGGACATTGGCACGAATCATCCGGGTGAGACGCAGGGACTGTGAAAACTTTAGCACCCCCTGCTGGCGGGTAGAGGTAGGGCAGCATTGGGGAAGCAGGAGCAGTAGACACAGCACAGGCCAACCAGTAGTCATCCTGAGGGTAGAATAGGCAAGGCCAATGTTAATTACAATTTTTGAAGTGTACCTTGCCTCATAAGGGTGTCAAACACATTTAAAAAATTAAGAAACATACAATGATTAATAAAAAATAATACTGTAAAAAGAGAAAATCAATAATATAAGTAACCGGTTATGATTGGTAGACCTAAGGCTCAGCATGAGACCAAGCTTTGCTGGTGTTTCTGCATCTATTATGATACTTTGTACTTTGATACTAAACTCCAGTAATTAGATGAAGCATTTTTATCATTATGCTTACACTACCATTAAGCTACCATACAATTTGAAAAATGTAAATTGTAAGCGGTAATAGCCTCAGTACTAGAACCTTAATTCATTGCCTCAGCAGACAGAAATTGTTGCCATACCTTTGTGTAAATTTGCAGCAGTGTTCCTCCGGTATCTCTGTCTCTTGGGACTGATAGCAAACAACATGTTGTTTCTTTAGCCTATATAGTGTATCTATATTCTCGTTTTTCAGTTTCGTTTATGTGGTTTTGGAGTTTTTTTTTTTCTATAAGACAAATTCGGCCTGCCGTAAAAATGAGGTAACCACTGGAAGTTCCCCTATTAATTCCTGTTGCAAGCACATGTTGACTTAAGTTGCGGCCTAGTTTACTTGGGTCTGCTTTTTTAGTTTTTATGGGCAAATACTTGGTATGTAAATTTAGGCACTTCTTGTCTTGAGTGAGATTGCTGAAACCACTTGGTGAGAAATTGCCACCTGTCAGGACACTGTCACAAATCACCTGATTATATTATAGCTGCCCTCAGAAATAAAAATCCCTGAGTTTTCACTGGAGTGATACCATAATTATTGGCTATATTTTTAAATACAATTTTCTGAAATTATGTATTCTGTTAACTTTCCCATTAAGTTCATCAAGAGAAAGCAGACGGCCATGAAACAGTGACTGACAAACAGCTGATTTCTGAACAATGAGTTCCAAGTTGACCCTAATCAACAAATAAATACATGATGCAGTGATGCAGCTGTATGTGGTTATAAAATAAGTCTTAAGGATTATGAAGTTGAATAGGGTGATAGCAAAATGTTTTAATTTTGTCAGCAGTAAAAAAATAAATAAAAAAAACACCTAGAACAAGCCAGGAACTTTTATTATAAAACTGAAAAAAGACATTTGTTGTGGTCTTGCGTTCTTCCTTGTGTAAAAATAACTGCAGTGACTCACAGTACTCTCACACTCCCCAGTCCTAGGAGTCCTGACCTCAAGAAACTCACCAGAAGAAACCCACACCGGACGCTAGGATTCCCTGACTGACGCAGTACTCTTGGTTGCATCACAGAAACAGTGACAAATAAAGGGAGTGCAGCAAAGCACAGATGTAGCATGACTAGATGTGATAGCTCTTTGTAACCTATGGTCAACATCAGGTGGTCTCAGTTTACCTGTGACACTCCATATTGCACAGGGATACCATACACAATTTAAAATGAGAATGTGTTACTCATTACACAAAACATTAGACTTATTGTGTAATGCTTAAATTAATTCTAATATTGTTCTCGTAGAGTTTCAGTTTGGTGCTTTGTCACCGTACTGTATCTCTCGTGAGAATCAGGTAAAATATAACAATTCCTAATCCAGCAGTTTTGTAGATATTTATTTATTATTTAAATATATTTATTTGATTTAATTAGTTAATTATCAAATAATTATTTTTCCATAGGAAAATAGGAGTTCAATCGGAAAATGAGTCAGGCGAAACAACCTGTTAGGTGTTGGTGGGGGAAGGACCCAAACGCAGGCAGGAGTACAAAAAAACCGAAGTTTAATAAGGGCAAGGCAGCAATCCGTGGTAATACAGGCCGGGTCAAAAACCGGGAAGGCAGGGCAACGGCCAAAAACAGGGTCACAGAACAGGCAGGGGTCAGAACCGGAAGGCAGAGCAAAAGCACAAAAACAGAATCCAAAACAGGGTCGCGAGAACACAGGCAGGGGTCAAAACCGCGGAGGCAAGAGAGGAACAAAAAAGAAAACAAACCGAAGACAGAAAACCGAAATAAAACAACCACAGGTAAAGGACGAGGGATTACAAAAAAACTCGGAAACAAATAACGTGGGTAGATACTCGGGGAACCAGAAAGGACCACAGTAGCAGAATATTTTGTAAGGAACTCACAAAGACAGACTAAAATAACAGGGTTTAAATACACAGGGAGAAGATTACACAAAAAGAATCAGGTGTGAAGGGGAGGGGAAATGGGAGAGTACACAGGTGAGAACAATGAGGGTTAACAAGGACCAATAATACAATAACGGGGGAAACGTAAGACACGGACTGGAATACAGATAGACACAAAGATAACAAACGGCCTGGGGTTAGCAGGTAGACAAGTGCACAGCTCGGAGGAGAGGAACGCGAAAGTGGACACACGTGCAAAGAATGCGAAATCAGATAGATACAGGGATAGGATAACAAGGAGGGAAATGACAGCTGCAGGTAGAAACTCAAGATGAATTAGTAATTAGTAATGTTAGTTGCGAACTCTAAAACCCTAATGTTAGTAGGTTAGCTGGTTAGTATTATATACACGTTAGTTTGTTAGCATGTTTGGTGGTGGTAGAGGCGAGTTTCCCCCTTATCACTGTAAGCGCTTTGAGTATTTGAGTATAGAAAGGCGCTATATAAATGCAAGGTATTATTTATTATTATTAGCATGTTAGTATTAAATCTAATCTAACAGTTAGTATGATTAGTACATTAGTATATAATATACAAATATTAATAAAGCCAGAAGGAAGAAAACGAGATACGAAATACAGAGGGAACCCGAATGTTCCAAAAATCACCCGAATAGTGTAATGACAAAGACAGGGAGTGGAATCTGAGGAACATGGAACGCGGACTGACAATCGCGAGGGAAATGCAGGAAAAAAGGAAAAGAAATCAGAAACTCTTATCCAGAGCAACTTACACAACTTTTTTTTAAAAACATTTTTAATACATATTATCCATTTATACAGCTGGATATATACTGAAGCAATTCAGGTTAAGTACCTTGCTTAAGGGTACAACGGCAGTGTCCTACCTGGGAATCGAACTTGCAACCTTTTGGTTAAAAGGCCAGTTCCTTAACCATTATACTACACTGACGCCCCATAATAACAGATAAAAGAGACAGATTACAGAATCCTAACACAACCATTAAAGTGATCATCCATATCTACTGCATATCTGGCAGCAGAGTGATGGTTTGAGGCTCATTGGTTTGAGCCATTTAGCCGACGATGTGTTCCATACTGTTCCCGTGTAATTTACAGCTTAATCTAATCCCCCAATTCCCATAGAGATCAATTCAAATGCAGAGGTTATAGTATCGCTTGTAACTGAGTACCTGAAAATAAGATATCAAGGGCCTGATTTACTAAGACTTACTTTAGCGGGTGCAAAACGTTTTAGCACATGCAAAACTAATAACACAGCCAACGATTGGTGCAAAACAAATACCATGGCCAATCATCGGTCATGCTAAAAGGTTTTGCCCACGCTAAAGGTCTTAGCAAATCAGGCCCCAAGAGTTAATGTGTAAAAATGGCTACAATTGCTACATGGTTCACCCAATATGGATGTAAACACCCTCAAAGCTGAAAGTCTGCACTTTAACCTCATTGTCACTGTTACATTTCAAATCCAATGTGCTGGAGTAGAGCCAAAACAACAAAAAAATGTATCACTGTCCTAACACTTTTGGAGTGCACTGTATATCCCTAGATAAGCAATCGCCTCAGTGTGACTTAATTGCCTCTTGTGTCTGTGGAGTGGAGAAGGGGAGAGAAAGGCAGATCCTAGGTCAGGTCAACCTGAGCAGGCCACTTAATAACAATGTAATATTGCATGGACTATGAGCAAGTTTGCCATGTAACGATTTACATTAACCGCATCTTCATAAAGCTTTCATGGGCATTGGAAAAGCATTGCACTACAATAGAATAGGTCAGCTCAGATCTATCCCAAGAGATGACGAGTAAAACATAAAGCATTCATAGTGTTATACCAACACGGGCCTTTGTCGGTTGATCACTCATTCAGTGTGAAAGAGAGGGCAACGTTACACCAGTCCTTTTGATCAGAATGTAAAATTTATTATGAAAATAATGTCATGAAGTTCATTGTGAGTTCATTGTTTACCTTTCGGTGAGTGTGTTCTATGATCTTTTTTTTAAAATTACTTTTTATAGTTTATTAATTATAAGCAATTAAAGATAAAAATAATTTTATTAAATTTGATTTTAAAAAATGAATGGTTGAATGTTGACCCTTGCGATGTCACAATGCCCTCTTTGCCCTCTAGCAGGTGAATTCTTGCCTCTGCAGCTCATGTCCTAATGCACTCTAGAAAAATGATAGATCCTTTGAGTCATTATGATGGCAACATTTTAGACAAAAAAAATAGAGAAATGTGATCCCAGGGCATGCAGCAAAAGATTACATACTGTAGAGTACAGAAAAAAGTACAAGAGTGAATGTTTACGCTCATATTTAGGTGGGTGTACTAGTGTGATATAAATATTTTCTTCTTAAACCATCATGAGGGGCATATTTATATGCTTTATAATGGACAATATGTCACGATCCAACTCACTGACTGAACCCAAATGCACGACCAAGAGACAGGGAAACAGGAATGGGTATTTATTTAGAAAGCTTGGGGCAGTCCCAAGCTGTACATAGGCAAAAACACTGCAATAAGAAGAATTAGGAAGCCCTTTGACACAGCTACGTGCTCCAAGCCGGAGCTGGACTTGTTGACCCCTCAAGTTCCAAACCGGAACTGGACTTGGGTTCCGAACCGGAACCGGACTGGAACTGGACCGGGAGGTCCAACGGGAACTGGACAATGGAAACAGCGGGTCGTTCCAAGCCGGAACCGGACTGGAACTGGACCGGGAGGTCCAACGGGAACTGGACAATGGAAACAGCGGGTCGTTCCAAGCCGGAACCGGACTGGAACTGGACCGGGAGGTCCAACAGGAACTGGGTAGTGGAAACAGCGGGTCGTTCCGAACCGGAACCGGACTGGAACTGGACCGGGAGGTCCAACAGGAACTGGGTAGAGGTACTGGCACGAACCGAACTGGCACGGGTCTGGAAGGGCAGAGGTAGGTATGTGGCAGGAAACGAACAGGTAAGGCAGAGTTGAGGAGCTCAGGTTGGCCCGGTCTGGGTATCTGGACCACAGCGGAGCCTGGGACCGTAACCGCAGCAGTGAGGCCGCCACGGCTGGACAGGAACCACTGAAGGGTGGAGAGACAATAAACCCAGCTGCGGGGCTACGTTAGTAGAAAGCTGAGGTACTGCAACAAACAGAGAGAGGAAACAGCTGCAGGCTGGACGGAACTGAGGCGGCTAAATAAATAAGCGGATTAAGTAGGCAGACAAGACTGGAGCAGATAGGACTAGGTAATCCTAAAACTGTGAGTACAGGTAACAGCGAAAATACAGGAATCTAAAACTCATCAGAGAATTAGCGGACAGGACTAAGACAGGAGACCAAGAAAACCAACTAAGTGCGTTAACGAACTGGCGCTGAATAGCAGCCAGTCGGGGGTTTAAGTAGGGGAGTGAAATTGAAACCAATAACGAAAACGTGAGGAATGTAACTGCGGGTGATTGAATAATTAACAGGTGAGGAATGCATGCCACAAGAGGGAAAGGAGATAGGT
This sequence comes from Synaphobranchus kaupii, assembly GCA_029718625.1. Lineage (NCBI taxonomy): Eukaryota > Metazoa > Chordata > Actinopteri > Anguilliformes > Synaphobranchidae > Synaphobranchus > Synaphobranchus kaupii. The sequence goes on along the minus strand of CM056389.1, from coordinate 35,015,416 downwards.
TGAAACCAAAGTGGGGGAACAGAGTGAAACAAACAGAAGGGGGCACGCCCAGCCTGTAGCAACGGGGAAAACACGGACGAAGGGAATCCAACATGACACGGAGGGAAAGGGTAAAACATGGAAAACAGACAGGAAGGGAGCGGAACGTTACACAATAAGCAGTACTCAAGTTGTAAAAAAAAATCAGGGGGGATGGTGGATTTTATCATATGGGGACATAATTTGTGCTGATAACGGCGCAGAGGGTGGGAGACCAACTCTGTACCCTTTTGATTATTGTTAAAGCATAAAGATAATGATTATACTCCTAAAACAACATGCATGTTATGGATGTTAGGTGTCAGATACTCCTGTCATTGCTCTTGACCAAGGCACCTCAGAATTGGAGTCGGTCCCCGGGCTGCCATGGCACCACTTACATTTGACTTAGGGTCAAATGCAGAGGACAATTAGTGCAAAATCATTTTTTCACTTTAATTTAAAGGGGGGGAGGGGGTCAAAAAATGTTGTTATAATGGAAGTCTATGGTACAAATATTGTAGGTTAACAGTCCCAACGTACCTTTTTGTTCAATCTGACATTATACAAAAAGTAAAAATGCACCAAAATCAATCTTCTCATTTATTATTCAGATGGATCAGCTGACGATACTAATAATAAAGTAAAATTTGTTTTTAGAATATTGAATTATAGTGTATTTTTCAAAAAAGCAGTTACTGGTATATGATCAAAACTGGTACTAAAGGGTTAATTTTTAATTGTGATTAATTAAATCATTATGTAAATTAAACAAGAACCCCTTCATGAAAAAATGGAGGAAAACAATTAGAAAAATATTGATCTATCATCATTTTATTGCAGTTCAAATACAAATCTTTTATGTTAACATTCCCAATGTTACTTTTTTAACAGGGCATTAAGTGCAAATTGAAACTGTTTACAAAATATTAAAATATATTAAAAATTATACAGATAATACAAAATAGGACCAATTTTGTCAATGGCTGCCTACTCCACTCTCCCCGAACATGATTAGCTGACGTTAATTCTAGCCTAGTTAATGAAGTTCAAATCCTCATCTTTTAGCTAGCTAGCTAGCTAGCTAGCATTAGTTAGCCCCTTGGCGCAGATGGCAAATTTCACCTATTTAGGGGTGCTCTGTTTAAGGCTTTATAACTCCAGGTGTGAGCATCACATAAACTTGGTAAATGGCTTAAATGAAAGAAGACAGGTGTACCATTTACAATACAAACTTAGATTTGTTTATTTTCATAATTTAAGTCAAAATAAAGTGCCACAAATGCAAAGAAACTTAGTTTTTTTTTATTTTGCTGAGAGCTACATAAGTGAAATCGATAATATATATACATTTCCTGGATCATAAACTCCATGTCCACAAGTTTAGCAAAATCTGAGGATGATATGCAGAACTACTAAAGGTCTATGATGCAAAATATAGCAGTGTATCCTGTTGTCCATTAGTGTCTCCAAATCTATCCAAATGGCTAAATTGTGCACTGCTGCAAATTAAAAGAAATTATGATATATTTAACTACAAATCAACAGTTTGGGCTCATAAAACTCACTTTTGCATAATTTCCAAGTGAGAATTATATATTTTCAGCAGTATAGGGGGGTAGATATCTATGGGTCTAAAACCCCTATGCAAAACATGTCATAAAATGAATAAAATTAGTTTTGTACATTATAACGCATACACATTTGCTCCCTCTGGTGGCTTAAGATAAAAAACATTGATATCACAGTGTTACATAGACCTAAATATGTTACCTAATCATTCACTCTTGTACCTCAATAAAACAACACTTGTCCCTGTACTCTACAGTATGTATACTTTTGTCCTGGGATTGCATTTTTCTGTATTCTTGTAATCTTTTAAGTTTTCCTATTCATAATGACTCCAAGGAAATTTTTACCTATATCAGCGCACAGTAAATTGGAATGAGCATTTGTCATGCCCTAAGAGACTAGTATACGCCATAGCCTATATTATGTATGATAACATGAACATAAAATAGTTTTCCACCATCTGTAAAATGCTGCCAAATGTTCTATCTTCAATGAACATCGGTAGCCTACTTCAAAAATACATTTAGCTAACGATTGCACTACAGTATGTGAAATGCACTCAAAATGCGAAAATAACAACAGGGCTATCAAACATATTGGAAAGACAGTGCTCGAGTGGAAACACGAACGTACATATGTAGCCAGCGAGACCAACGGTATTTTAGACGCAAAAATACCTACATATCGCAAAAGGGAAATTCCCCTGCATAATGTATTGTATATCGCTTGCGTAATACTAGACAGTTAAAACGAAAACTGCCGTTACGCTGGGCTGTAGTAAATTGCTCAAAGCACCCAAAAAGACTTGGCATATACCGTTGCGAAGGTTATAATGTACTCTATTGGATAAAAAAGCCGACAATTAAACCAGAGTGAACTGTAATGCATGAGACAGGCTTACAGGGCATGGGGCTATTACGCGGCGACGTTTCAGATAGTGTAATAGCGGTATAAAGTGTTGTATATTTCTCAAACCGATTGTACCAGACAATAAATGACAACTGAATTTTGAAAGGAACATCTCGATGTGTAAAACCAATGGTAGGATTGTATATTTATTTCATATTTAGTAGCATATATTGCTAGTAGAATACATGGTAGAATGAGTACTTTCACAGTTTATTTTGCATTTGAGTGAGCAGGGCTTTTCACGGCTTTTCTGGCATACGATCAGGCTATTGTTGGGTTTATCTCATTGCTATGACGTTATTCTAATTTTATATGATGAATAAATATATTTATGAACTCAAACATAGACGCTATTGTCCACTATGTCACGCATAGTTAGGTATAGACTAGGTGGGGGGTTGCTTGATAAATGGACTTGCTACAGGGAAATAGTGGCACTTAGAAACTACGTATTCGGCAGAAATCGTCACGAACCGTCTACCAATAAATTTAAAACACAGAGTTTGTGATTTCCAATAATAGTTCGGCTGCAGTAGCAACGAATGTCTCAGTTGAGCAAAAAAGGTCCCGCAGGCGCAAAGGTGCTCTAGCTAGCTAACAAGAGAGAAAAACGTAGCTAAGCTCCAAACTAACGTTGTTATTGCTTATGTCCAGAGATTCCACCTTTGGTGACTAAAGTAATTAGTAATGACTAAGATTACTGACTCTCGACTTACCTGTAATGTTATTTTTTGTCTTTTGAAATATGAAGTCCCTCAGAGAGCGCTGTCCTCCTGGTCGCTTGGCCATTGTGATGACCGTTACCTGCTGCTATGCAGCTTCTAGCATCAATCAAACAAGCGCATCACGGCGCTCTGGTGCCTCTAGGGCACTCGCATAGCATAGCGTCAGTGACTTGGTAAAAATGTCATTGCATGTGTGCCTGCTCCCTCGCCCACAGTATTTTACTCAATATGCGCAAAATTAATGTTGAAATAGCAGCAATACCACGTTCATTGATAAAATGACATAAGGGATGGAAAGGGGGGGATGGTCGTTTTAGAAGGGGGATGATTTTGACCGTTTTTATTTCAGGGGGGATGCCATCCCCCCTCAACTCGAGTGCTGACAATAAGTATTTTTAATGTAATTTAATGATTTACAGCAGTACATAATGTAGCCATTTTGGATATATTTGGAGATACTAAGGGACAACAGGGTACACTTTGAGGGGCCGTTTAGGCCATGATTCATTTTGGACGTCTCACATACATATATTCTCACTCTCACATACATACATTCTCTTATGCGATCAACTGTAGATGATGATACATCAATAATACAGTAACTACTACTTGTAACAGCAAATAATAATAATAATAATAATCGTCCATCGTCCATCAGATTTATCCTACTTAGGCTCACCAAATTCGGTCAGTACCTTCACCTAGTTGAGAATTAAATTGCTTTTTGTGTAAATATTCCTCCTATTTTTCAAGTTTTTTAAGTGACAAAATTTTTCCATTGAAATGCATTGATAGAATGTTGATAAAATGAAAAAGTTGTGACCATTCTCCTGCTGTTGATGGTGTCCAGCTGGCCTCACTGCTATTCTGACACATTGTTTAGTTAATTAATTTCATATTCACTTCAGCTCAACCGTGTTAGTTAATACCAGTTGTCAGTATCAGTATCACATTAGTCAGTACAATTCCATGCTTATATTAGTCTGTTAACTCAAATTCAGGTTCTGTTCAACTCCATGTTCAGTAGTATGACATGCTGATGGGGACTGAAAGCTGTCATACACCTCAATGCTGTTTTACTGAAATTCTGGTGGCTTCTGAATTTGTTGTCTTTTTTGTTTCTTTTTTGTTTCCTGCTGTAATATATTTAATATACAGTGATGCGAAACGGAAAGGGTGCCCCCCTATAACCTACCCTCATCTCTGGCACGTGCACCGATCGCCCTCAGGTGAGGCTTGAGCCTCTGCCAATTTGCCTTCAGTCAGAAAGTGCCGTCTTGGCAATTTATTTACATTTCTTTTACTTGTGAAACTTTTTTTATTTTCATCGGAGAGCAGGCAGCTATGCACAAAAAGAGTCAGCTATTTGTTTTCTATTGTTAAGAGTACCTCTCCCCATTCCTAAATGATTGCAACTTGAGAAGCATTGCTCAGCGCGTGCCTCAGAACGGACTCCACTGACAAAAAATGCTGCATCTCAGCATTCCTCTTTTCCGAGGCATGGCGTCTTGCTCCTTTTCTGCCTTGTGTTTCCTGGCCAGCAGAGAAAGAAGTGTCCATGATGACACCACTAGTAAAAAAGCAATATCCTACGAATGCATTCGCAGCCATAATTTGCATATTATAAGTTAATTATCTCTAGGCTAGCTAGCTAAACATCATCAGCCCACTTATGTAGCCTAGGCCAGGGGTTCCCAAACCGGTCCTGGGGGACCCCTGTGTATGCTGGTTTTTGTTGCAACCACAGTTGCAATCCCAGAATTTTAACAAGCTGTTAATTTTTCTTAATTAGGTGCTTTTCATGTTTGGAGGAATTATTCGCCCTTTTAAGACACATTATGTCAGAAATAGCTATGCATGCCATGTAGAATAAACTCCCCATGTTCACGTTGTGCTTATTGTGCTATATTGCAACAATTACATAAAAAGAGGTTACAAAATAATGTATTTTCACTCAAATTAAAGAGTGAAGTGAATCAATAGGCTCCTAATTAGGTTGTTGAACACATGTGTTTAACTCAATTTTTTCTTTAAGCTTATTAACACAATGCAGGTTTGGCTCGTTATCATTTGCTTTGTGTTTGAATTCTTCATTATCTACCAAATGATTAGTTTTAGTGGCCATGTGTCCAACTTTCACCAATTAGGAGCCTGTTGATTCAAATCAGTCTTTAAATGGATCTGTTAAATAATTTTCTTATCTTTTTAAAATAATATAGCACAATAAGCACAATGTGAACATGGGGTGTTTATTCTACATGGCATCCATAGCTATTTCTGATATAATGTGGCTTAAGAGGGTGAATAATTCCTCCAAACATAACAAGCACCTAATTAAGAAAAATTTACAACTTGTTAAAATTCTAGGATTGCAACTGTGGTTGCAACGAAAACCAGCATACACAGGGGTCCCCCAGGACCGGTTTGGGAACCCCTGGCCTAGGCCACTACTGGCTTGACCAGTTATTTCAGTTTGTTCACCGATTCATTCACAAACTATGTCACCACTTCCTTCAGTTCACTTCTCTTTCAATTAAGGGGTGGATACACTGATTTGTTAACTGGCTGTTGTTTGTTTGGGGTCTGCGTAGCTTAAGCTATTTTTTATTCAGATATTTGACTTATCCGCTGTTTTAAGTGTCTCTCCAGTATATACACGCGTGGGGCAGAGAGTTGCTGAAAACGAGGTGTGTGCAAGATACGCGGATTCTGAGTTTTCACTTACTCATTTGTTCGGAAAAAAAGGTGGTTTATGACTAGCGCCACCAATAGGTGATTATGAAAACTACAGTACCTTTTGCATAAATGGATATGAGAATGAGTGCATGTTATTTGAACATGATATTGGTCTTATTTTCCTTTGCCTAGCCTACTTGAAATTATGAAAGAGCTGTCATAAAAAGAAAAAATGTAAAATCATGATTGAACGTCTATATCATACCATCCAATTTAAGGCACATGATTTCAATTTCCTTATCTCTCCAGGTGTCCCTTAGGCCCCTCCAGATGTGCAGTGAACTGCATTCGTCCGGCAGTGAATGTGTTTCAGGGAGAGGATAAGTCGTATCCGGCAGTGATTGTGTTTCAGGGAGAGGAGAAGTCGTATCCGGCAGTGATTGTGTTTCAGGGAGTGGAGAAGTCGTATCCGGCAGTGAATGTGTTTCAGGGAGAGGAGAAGTCGTATCCGGCAGTGATTGTGTTTCAGGGAGAGGAGAAGTCGTATCCGGCAGTGAATGTGTTTCAGGGAGAGGAGAAGTCGTATCCGGCAGTGATTGTGTTTCAGGGAGTGGAGAAGTCGTATCCGGCAGTGAATGTGTTTCAGGGAGAGGAGAAGTCGTATCCGGCAGTGATTGTGTTTCAGGGAGAGGAGAAGTCGTATCCGGCAGTGATTGTGTTTCAGGGAGAGGAGAAGTCGTATCCGGCAGTGATTGTGTTTCAGGGAGAGGAGAAGTCGTATCCGGCAAAGAAGGGAAAGGATGTAATACAATATTTAATGGATGAATTGATACAGTGTCTGGATCATATTCGCTTTGAAATTATTTTGTTCTTGTGCCTTCTCAGCTGCTCCAAAATTATTAGGAAGTGCAAATGTACTCCCCGCAGTTTACCGGTGCGCCACAAGGTTACAATCTCTCTTTCCTTGTGACAGAAAAAAAAATACAGTCAAAAAAATTAATTGTTGGACAGTGTGTGCATGTAATATTCTTACATACGTGAATTCAACTGGTTGAAAGATGTCACATATACTTAATAATATCGTTTCTCATTCACCAACCATTCTACGAACAAATTTGTTCTTAAGACTTTCTTTAAAATGTTTTTATGAACATTGTCATTGCCCAATGTGTTTTTACTTTGGGTTTTTTCTTGGGTCGAACAGAAGCTCAGAACGCAAACATCAGTTTATCTTGAAATGTTGTGAAAATGTTTTAAAGTTTTAAGAAAAAATTTGGTCGTAGTTATTGGTGAATGATGCCCATTGTGTCCAACCACTGATTTAATTGTTTACCTTATAATATGGCGTGCAACTTCCTACAATTCGTTTTTTGAGTGTGTGATGGGTATATCCCTGTCGTCAATATCTAGGAGTTATGATCAATTCATCAAATCTATGATGCGACATATCAATGCGTTTATTGTCTTCCCCACCACCCAAGAGCAACTACGATGCACAAAGGCAGGATTTTAGAAAGGAAAATGTGGTTACTAAAGGCACCGTGTCACAACCCCAACTGGCAGAGTTAGGACTCCAGTGCAGAGTAAGACACGGGAGGCGAGGAGTTCTATAAAAAGGTAACAAAAGGTTTACTGGGTAACACAACAAAAAGGGAACACAACAAAACAGGAGTAAACAGGGCTACAATAACGACAAGGAACGCTGAGCTAGAGACTGTGACGAGAGCCATGAACGAACTAGGCAACAATACAAAGAACTCACAACGAGAGACAGCAGGGCTAGAATTTAAGTACAAGAAATACCAGGTGCGCACAATGAGGGTAATGGGGAAACCGACGGGTTTGTCACACAACAAGCAATTAGGCGTTGGGAGGTTGGTGAGTTGGACACCAGGAGTGATGGTGACACACTCACTGACATGTTGAAAATAACAATAATAAACATAATGCATACCTCCACAAACATTTTTTAGTCAAAGTCTGGCAACCCAGGGGGCAGGTACCAGAATCAGGCCATTAGAATATCACGTCCTATGCCACCCAAATTTTGAGATGAGCACCCACGGACCATAAGTTAGAATACGGTGTAGATCACCCTGCGTAAAAGGAGAGGCACTTAAGCACTTAAGTTGGCCATCTCTGAATCTGGCCCTAAGTCTTCGCCAGTTAAATTTTAAACAAACTCATCCCACCCCTCTCACAGCCATTGATCTTTCTTTTAACTGTTTGTACTGGCTCTCATTAGAACAATCCAAAAGCCCTTTTGCACACATGCAGAATTCCATAAAATGCCTTGTTAAGCCTTGTTAAAAATGCTCTTTGAATCTTTTGACAACTCCTTTTACCAGACAAGTCCACACAAGCAACGATGGAACCACCTGAGAACATTTAAAGAAATCAAGTGTATCCCATCAGAAACCCCCCTCTGACCATCTGTACTCAATGCTCTAGTGCAGGGGTTCCCAAACCGGTCCTGGGGGACCCCTGTGTATGCTGGTTTTCGTTGCAACCACAGTTGCAATCCCAGAATTTTAACAAGCTGTTAATTTTTCTTAATTAGGTGCTTGTTATGTTTGGAGGAATTATTCACCCTCTTAAGCCACATTATATCAGAAATAGCTATGGATGCCATGTAGAATAAACACCCCATGTTCACATTGTGCTTATTGTGCTATATTATTTTAAAAAGATAAGAAAATTATTTAACAGATCCATTTAAAGACTGATTTGAATCAATAGGCTCCTAATTGGTGAAAGTTGGACACATGGCCACTAAAACTAATCATTTGGTAGATAATGAAGAATTCAAACACAAAGCAAATGATAACAAGCCAAACCTGCATTGTGTTAATAAGCTTAAAGAAAAAATTGAGTTAAACACATGTGTTCAACAACCTAATTAGGAGCCTATTGATTCACTTCACTCTTTAATTTGAGTGAAAATACATTATTTTGTAACCTCTTTTTATGTAATTGTTGCAATATAGCACAATAAGCACAACGTGAACATGGGGAGTTTGTTCTACATGGCATGCATAGCTATTTCTGACATAATGTGTCTTAAGAGGGCGAATAATTCCTCCAAACATGAAAAGCACCTAATTAAGAAAAATTAACAGCTTGTTAAAATTCTGGGATTGCAACTGTGGTTGCAACAAAAACCAGCATACACAGGGGTCCCCCAGGACCGGTTTGGGAACCCCTGCTCTAGTGTGTGTGTGTGTGTGTGTGTGTACACATGTGCCAACCCTTGTTGGGTGATAGCTGGCTCACCATTCTGACAAAAAAGGTATGGCTCAATAATACATGGAGTTTTGAGATACATTTGAAATGGGTTTCTTGTTATCTCACAAGTTTATTGTTAATGACGTCAATCATTCCTTCCTTTCTGCATATCCCATTGGAAACCCCCTCTGAAAACAGCCCCACCACCACCCACACACAGCTGTAGCTGCACCGTCAGCTGAGGTAAAGCAGGAGAAAATAAGATGACCCCCCCCACACACACACACACACACACACACACACACACATTTTCTACATTATTTACAGATCTCTATAAGGGCATAAAATCTATATTATATCATGGAAACCACTTCCATTTTCTTTTCTTTCCATTCTATTAAAACATTTTATTTCCAGGCTCCTGTCCCTGTCAGTGTATTCCATTGGCATGGCATTGTCAGTATTGTTTTTTAATGACATTTAATGGCATTATTTTGCAGGCTGCATTTCATGGTAAAATTGTATTTCCCCTAGTGGAGCGGCAGTGTAGTATAATGGTTAAGGAACTGGACTTGTAACCGAAAGGTTGCAGGTTCGATTCCCAGGTAGGACACTGCCGTTGTACCCTTGAGCAAGGTACTTAACCTGAATTGCTTCAGTATATATCCAGCTGTATAAATGGATAAATGTAATACAAAGTTGTGTAAGTCGCTCTGGATAGGAGCGTCTGCTAAAAAATGCCTATAATATAATAACAGTGCCAGACAGCAGTCCTGACTCTAGTAATAGTTTGGCTCTTCACTGCATTCAGGAAGCTCTTCTCTGCTCTTTTTACGGAAAGCAGTGTTGAATAGTACTTCTCACCATTTTCTCACTTTCTCTTTCTCTATCTCTCATACACATGGCCAATTCCCATATACTTGTTGGGGGCTTTTAATTGGGCACAAATGCCTTTGAATGGTAGGGGGGCCAGGAACTGTTGGTGCACAGGCCTTCAGCGCTGCCACTCCCTCCCCACTCACATCAAACATGCAGAAACAGTACCCTCCTTCAAAAAACTGCTGAACACACACCTATTCACTCCCCCCCCGTTGTCCACTGTCTCCCGTTATTATCATTTTACTATTATTGTGATCATTGTGTTGTGTGTTTTTTTTCTATTTTTTGTCTATGCTCATATGTTCTTGTTTTTGATATCTATGTCTATATTGTTTCTGTTTCATCCAATTGTTTTAACTTTTATGATTTATTTTGTATATACTGTATATATATATATTGTATATACTGTATATATATATATATATATATATATATATATATATATATATATATATATATATATATACAAACCCCAATTCCAAAAAAGTTGGGGTAAATTTTCTTTTACATATATTTAATTGAAAACAGTACAAAGAAAAGATATTGAATGTTTTACCTTATCAACTTTATAGATTTTTGTAAATATACAATAATTCCTGATTTGATGCCTGCAACACAAGTTAGGACAGGGGCATTAAAAGACTGGGAAGTTTTAAAAAACACCTGTTTGGAACATTCCACAGGTAACAGATGATGCTATCATGACTGGGTATAAAATGATATCAAAGGCTCTTTTAGGTACTCTTACAAGTGATGCTAGAACCTCTCTGCATTTGAATTGATCTCTATGGGAATTGGGGGGTGGGACTAGATTAAACTGTAAATTACACAGGAATAGTGTGGGACCCATAGTTGGCTAAATGGCTGTAGGTCATCAAGGGTATGAGGTATCAAGCCATCACTCTGCTGCCAGATATGCAGTAGATATGGATGGATCACTTTAAGGGTTGTTTCTCCTGATTTATTTTTTTCATAGAGTTCAATAGGAAAATGAATCCGTAGAAACAACCCTTAAAGTGATCCATCCATATCTACTGCATATCTCGCAGTAGAGTGATACCTCAGACCCTTGATCACTTACAGCCATTTAGCCAATCATGTGATCCATACTGTTCCAGCATAATTTACAGCTTAATCGAACCCCACCCCAATTCCCATAGAGATCCATTCAAATGCAGAGAGGTTATATTATTGCTTGTAAGAGTACCAGATAATAACATATCAGATATAGAGTCTTTTGATGTTGTTGGGTCACAGACATCAGAATGTCATGGTATGCAAAGGATATGCAACCAAATATTAAATATGATGAGTTAATTTGTCTAATTACTTTACATCCCCTAAAATGGGGGATTGTGTATAAAAACAGCTACAATTGCTACACGGTTCACCCGATATGGATGTAAAAACCCTCAAATTAAAGTTGAAAGTCTGCACTTTAACTTCATAGTCACTGTTCCATTTCAAATTCAATGTTCTGGAATACAGATCCAAAACAACAAAAATTGTGTCACTGCCCGAATACTTTGTCCCCACTGTGTATACAGTATATACTGTATATATATATTTTTTTTTTTAATGTAAGGTGACTTGAAAGGTGTCCAGAAAGGCGCCAATCAAATAAAATGTATTATTATTATTATTATTATTATTATCATCCTGTGGAAGTGATCACCCTTAGAATTTAGGCCTTGTACAAGTGTGTGAAGGAGGATATGAATTCGATATGGCAAGTTTTTTTGATATCCATTAAATTTATATTTAATGGATATCAAAAGATTGCATCTCATTAATGTTTGGTCATATCCAATTACTAGTGGATTACATCACATTTCAAGTTGAAAACACTAATTTACCATGATGTTCACATAATGTTGTCTGAAAGCAGCAAAGATGGTCATGATCGTATCAACCGAAGGAGTTGGACTCACCCATTCCTGTCCCAAGAGGAACCCCAGATTCTGTCCCTCCCTTTGCCCATTTGCACACTTACTGGGGTTCGCAGTGAGACCCACTAAGTGCTGCATCTGCCTCTGCCAATTATTACCACGGATTATGAAGTCATCAAAATAAGCAACGGTCTACGCAGCGTGTGGGCTTAACAGCCTATCCATCAGATGCTGAACGTTTACAGGAACTGTATGCAAACTGAAAGGAAGGACTGACCGAATGGAAATTAGTCTAACCGAATGGAATGGAGAATACCAATTTTTGGCCAGGTGCAAATGCTGGTGTGAAATTTGATTTAGCGATTGTAAACTCCTCAAAAAAAGTTCGGAAACATTATTTCGGTCGATTATTCCTCCCCTTTAATAATACCAATTGGTATTGTATTTTATATCGTTGGAAAGCCTGATTAGTCACCTTTACAATGAGGTACAACTTGTAAGGATCATGCATTCGTGGAATGAGCAACACAGCTAACCGTGTGGGTAGCGGCCCAAAAAAATGTGCCAAAATCCCCTGCAATATTCTTCTGTTGGTATTCACTCTTGTTTTGAGCTTCAAGTGCTGGCAGGTGTATGCCAGTCACAGGTGTGTGACTGGCACCTGATTGGCACCTAATTGACAGCACTTGTGTGCATGGGTCCTGCAACTTTGTTGAGTTTGTGTGTGCTCCAAGCATAAACATGCCACGTTTGTCCCTTCAGGATAAGGCCCGTGCAATAGGGCAAGTGGAAGCTGGTGTTCCGGTACGCAGAGTGGCAGCATTATTTGGTGTCAGCCCTGGTACCATTTCCAAACTTAGGACCAAGTTCTGTGAGACTGGTGAAGTCAAAGACAGATCACGAAGTGGCCGTCCCAGGAAGACAACACCCCAAGAAGACCGGTTCCTCACCCTTGCTTCACTGAGGAACCGTAGGCTTTCTTCCAGAGATATACAGGCAATATTTGCACAACGGTACCACAGACAGATCTCTGATCAGACGGTGAGGAACAGACTGCACATGGCCAGTCTTCGTGCTTATAAGGCTGCCAGGAAGCCTGCAATGACTGCCCTTCACCGTCAGGCCCGTTTGCGCTGGTGTCGACAGCACCGACAGTGGAACCTAAGAATGTGGGGCAACGTCATGTTCAGTGATGAATCAAGGTTCTGTCTGCGGAAGCTGGATGGCAGGATCAAAGTATGGAGACGGCGTGGAGAACGCTATGCAGATTGCTGCACAGATCGCGTGACACCTTTCAATGGGGGCAGTGTCATGGTGTGGGGCGGTATCTCTCTCACAGGCAAAACAGAACTTGTCATCATTGAAGGCAATCTCAATGCAGTGAGATATCGGAATGAGATTCTGGAGCCAGTGGCGATTCCATATCTCCAGAATCTGGGACCTAACTCCATCCTCCAGGATGACAACGCTCGCCCCCACAGAGCCAGGATCATCACAGAGTACCTCCAGAATTTGGGAGTGGAGAGGATGGAATGGCCTGCCGTGAGTCCAGACCTCAACCCAATTGAACACCTGTGGGATCAGCTTGGGCATGCTGTACATGCCAGAGTGACCAACGCAACCATGTTGGCTGACTTGCGGCAAATCCTGGTTGAGGAATGGTTCAGTGCCAAGCTGTTGTGACTGCGTATGGATCTTCCACATGCTACTGAGGTCCCTGACAGTGTAAAATGAATAAAATGTAAAAATGGCCAATATGTGTTGTTTTTTCCTTATTACTGTGGGAGAGTGCAATCATCCAATCCACCAAGCAACTCAAAATGAGAGTGAATACCAACAGAAGAATATTGCAGGGGATTTTGGCACATTTTTTTGGGCCGCTACCCACACGGTTAGCTGTGTTGCTCATTCCACGAATGCATGAATGCATGCCTTGTTTAAGTGGTTCAAGCTTCTAGTTTAATATTTGTAAGGGCGGCAGTGTAGTATAATGGTTAAGGAACTGGACTTGTAACCGAAAGGTTGCAGGTTCGATTCCCAGGTAGGACACTGCCGTTGTACCCTTGAGCAAGGTACTTAACCTGAATTGCTTCAGTATATATCCAGCTGTATAAATGGATAAATGTAATAAGAAGTTGTGTGAGTCGCTCTGGATAAGAGCGTCTGCTAAATGTCTATAATGTAATGTAATGTAAGGTTACTTATTGGCTTATTGTTGTGCACACCAAAGATTGATATCGTGTGCCCCCCCCCCCCCCCCCCCCCCAAAAAAAAAAAAAAAAAAAAATCATACTGACTGCGCCTGGTGTTTGAGTTCGTATTTACCTTTTAGGGTTGTTTTAACGCATTTGTTTCAGGTTGGAAAATGCACTAATGTACGTCGCTCTGGATAAGAGCGTCTGCCAAATGACTAAAATGTAAAATGTAAATGCATGATCCTTACAAGTTGTACCTCGTTGTAAAGGTGACTAATCAGGCTTTCCAGCGATATAAAATACAATACCAATTGGTATTATTAAAGGGGAGGAATAATCGACCGAAATAACATTTCTGAACTTTTTTTGAGGAGTTTATTTAGGAGCTATGACCAGATTTTCACTGGAAGGGGAGAGCTAGGCACCAGAAATGTATGCCTCAACTTGAGTGTCAGAGAAGAGGAAAGAGAGATAAAGTTGAGTGTCATCAGCGAAGCAGTGGTAGGAGAAGTTGTGGGACGTGATGACTGAGCCAAGCTATCTGGTGTAGACTGAGCAGAGGAGAGGGCCCAGTAGAGAGGCTCCAAGGCGGAGACAGAGACCCCGCCTGTCCATGATACCTGATCGATGCGGTCTGACAGATAGGAGGTGAACTATGAGAGTGCAGGTCCAGAGATTCCCAGATCTGTCAGTGTGGCGTGGAGTAGTTACTGGTTAATGGTGTCAAAGGCAGCAGATAGATCTAGGAGGATGAGGACAGAGGGAGGGTGTTGGCGTGATTACCTTCTCCAATGCCACCTGCTCCACATTGTCAACTTCAGTGCATTGTTCTTGTTGCAGTCGGTGTTGGCAGGAGTCAAGGAGCCGCTGTGTGTAGGCAAAGGGTCGACAGACTGCGGTGAACGAAAGTTTACATAGTCTCCTTCGGTGACACTCCAGCTTCAGTCATGCTTGCTTCCAGACAATGGCCAGAGGGTACAGTAGTCAGCCAGGGTGATGGCCGGTATGTTGCAGGTGGCAAGCTGTGCGTACTGGCTGGCTGTTGTGGGAGCCGAGGGGTAGAAAGTGCATTGCTCACCATTCGACTGGCCAGTTGCATTCCCTGGCTGTCTTCTCAAAGAGTTCTATGAACATCTCTGGGTCTTCCTCTGGTTCCATCTTCTGTATTGAGATGATCACCAGAAGGGGGTCTGAGTGGGATTGATTTGGGAGTGATTTCAGGAGCTCTGTGAAAATGGCTCAATCCGCAGCCTATGACACCGTTGAAGTTCCTGTGGAGAGCTTGATGTCGTGATTGGCCATTTGCACCAGCGGAGACGTCTCCATCATCAGAGTAAACTATTCTGTCATTGGTTTCAGAACCAAAATGTCACACATCCCGTCACACTCCTGGAAGGGACAAAAATAGCTGGACAGAGCAAGTCTTGCGTAGGAATGTGATGTCATGTAATGAACTGGAAAAATGATGTGACCAAACGGTAACAAAATGCAATTGTGTTGACATCCATTAAATGTTAAAAGGGATTAGCATAGACAGATTTGCCTTTACTGCCATGGCAGGCAATGCACCAAGACCACTGGATGAGGGCAATGAGCAGCAGTATTTTCAGAGCCCAACCAAATTCTACAGAAAACAGCACTTTTAACTTCTGGATTTACTTTTCGAACAAATGTTACCGAAACAGGTTCCTTTCGATCTGGAGAAACTTAACTGCAGTCAATGGAGAAGAGCTGACTTTTGCTCCCTGTATATTGGCACTATATGCGAATGATTTTGACTTTGCTCAAAGTCACAGCTGAAAATGTTGCCAGACATTGTCAACGAGGCAGACAACATGGCAACTGCAGCAGCAGTCCCATATGCAAGGTCTGTATATATCCCCTAGAAATAACATATTCCATATACAAAACTTATAAAATAAATATGTGATAGAGAACTAGCATATACATTTCACACTAAAATTAAATAGTTCACTGACACACATGGTACTCCCTATAAAAACATTGACAGATTGTATAAAAATTGTATACAAATATATACTATAATAGTAATCAACATACTGTATATGATTTTTATAAAAGTTTGCAAGTATGATCATATATGATTTTTACAGACCTTTTGCATATGGGGTGAGATCTGTCTCAGAAGAAATGAATGCGGCCCCTCTGCCAAAGATGTTACGATCAAATTACAGATGGTCAAATTGTCATTCAAGGTAAGTTAGACATAAAATAATTTTTGAAGCAAACGAACCAAACTAAACTGAACAGGTGCAATTTGAACCGTGGGTTGTGAACCGAACGGTTTTGTTTTTCTTACATGAACTGTTACATCCCTAATTCCCATACAACAGACATGCATTTGTTAATTCAAATTTTGTTGGGTGTTCATGTATTCTGTTCAATTATTATTTGCAAAATAATATGAATATGGTAACCCAACTCAACAGAATCAACTGTAGTACACTGGAACCATGACACGCTTACCTATCTGTGATTCTTTTATAGGCAGGGGAGTGCTTGTCTTTGTCTTCTTACGCCTAGACGAGAGCATATGCATATATACACAGGTCCAGATACACACCCACACACATGCACATATACTAACATAGGAACATGCCCCCCCCCCCCCACCCTCCTTTCACCTTTTTCTCTCTCTCCCTTTCAAACCCCTAACAACATACTGTATATCTTTAATGTTGAGGCAGGATTCTAAATGGTCTTGGCTAACATTAGATAGCTCATGTAAAAGGCTGTTTATACAGGAAAGATGGTAAATATATACCTTTTTTGTTACAAGCTTAATGGCTCTTGATAGGCCTTAAAATAGCTGTAATTTAAAGTATGTTAAGGTGTGCTGCAGCGCCGTGGACAGATTGGTGAGATTGCATAATGGGTGTATAGTCCAACAGGTATTACTGGTTTAAATGCATAACTGTGTACAACAAGTGGAATAGAAGAAATCCATTAATGTTTCCTTTTCTCAGTAACATCATGTCACCACGTTTATTTAGTGCATATTAATATTATTTAAAAAATGATCTTCAGCTTCTGGGTTCAATTTTCTTTTTCCGAGCCCAGCATGATATCCAGGTGTAAAGTCCACAACCAGTCTGTGATGTAATAAATTATGAACATTCAACACACAAGGCTGAATAACTGTGAGGACATCAGTGAATTTCTTGTAAAACACACGTATACACACCTACACACATACTTACGCACATTCATGCAGTCTCATACACATGCACATACACCTGAACAGCACTTAGCTGCTTCGTTTTCAGTTCCTTCCAGGTTGTTGTGATTCTGTTTGTGAGAACCGCTGGCCTTTCATTGCTTCCATCTACCAATGGAAGTGGTGGAGATGGTTGGATATGGTTGGACAGATCACAGAAGTCTTGGGGCCCTAAAAGCCCTTAAGTGCGGGCCTGATTATCACCACCTTCATCACCATCATCACAATGATCATCATTATCACCATCATCATCTTCATTATAATCTTAATAATATAATCACTATTATCAGAAGAATGTATTTGTATTATTTATCTTATACTTCATACAAGGCACTGTGCAAGCTTCAAATGCTGCCATTCAAAGTTTCTAACTGCAGCTGTGCCTTGCAGAGACGTTTTAAATGCATACAAAACTGTTTTCTGTCCCTGTGTAACACTCTGAGGCCTGAGCTACACGTTAGCCTTACTTTGGTTTCTCTTCCTTTTCCATGTCTCTTTGCTGGGGACCCACTGACTGTCAAGGAGTTGCCTGTAAGCCTCAGGCCTGTTGGGAAACACCTACACAGAGGGCCGGCTAATCAGCACGTGTCATCTCTTCCCCGAAAGAAAAGCCACGTCCAGAGAGTGTTGCGGACTGGGGTAGAAAAGTGTCAGAGCGTTGTCACAGGATTCTACAAACACACCCATCCGAAAAAAAACACTTCCCCTTTTTCACTTCTCATATGCTTCTTAAGACACTCTCTCACGGTTACACTAAAACTGCTCTTGCGTAGGCCCTTTCCTGCTTTCGGCCTCTCTCCCTTTCTGTATCACTACGACTTGTTGTCTATACTCCAGTCAGCTTTTCTTGAGCAGTGACTCATCCAATCTTTCTCTTTTAATTTTAGCAGCCTCCCCCCAAGAAAAAAAACTTGCACTCTTTTTTTGGTCGGTCCAACTTAGTCTAAGGGAAAGGGAATGCTCCTGTCCAAGGATAGGATTGAGAAACTCTGGAAATAGTTCTCCAACTGGGGTCTGTGGGCACTCAATTGTCTATGAATGAGTCCCAGGGAAAACTTTCAAGCATATTTTGTTTGCATCTCAAGACATATTTTTGATTTTATGCTTTACAAAAAGAAAAGTCTGGTTTAAACATATGTACATAATAAGGTACAGTCCACCCCTATGCCCCTTGGAAAAATATACTGCAATGCATTGAATTAATACATCTAAATACATTGAGACATACCAAATTTACTAGTATGTGACTATATATTTTCATTTTCATTTAATTGAATTCTACAGTGTTTAGGTTATTTTCAGGTATGTACCACTGAGACCAAAGTGGTAATAACTGGTATATTTTGTCGTATATTTCTGCATATCATTCAATACATTACTCAAAACAAATGACACGATACTATATATTTACTATATAATACTATATATTTGCAATTAACAGTTTATTTCATAAATAATAAAATATATTTAATATATTTCACAGCAGTGTTTTTTTTAAACTTCAGTATCGGAAAATGGCCCGTATATTTCAATTGTATATTTTCGCAGAATATTGATAATATATTTTGTTTCAATATACAGTATATTCAATATATTCCATTTCCATAAGGGTTGCCAGAGTGGTTGGGCTGCAGTATAGGGGACCCAACCAAAGGAATATGAATATAGGAAAGGAGGATTTTTGGAGGTGGAGGGATGCAGCAGCTTAAACGCAGTAGGAGGACATGTCAGTAATTAAACAGGGCAGAGAAAGACAGTAGACAGCTGAATTTGGCAATATGATGATTGCAATTGTATCACTGAGAAATAACTGTTGGACAAGACTGTTATAGTAGTTTAGACACTGTTTTTGAATCACAAAGGCACTGAGTTTAACCCAACCAAGGGACATGTTTGATCTTATGTTTTCAAGTACGATCTTATGTTTAAGATAGGTAGGAAACTTTGTATAGAATTAAAAACTAATAACATGAAGATACAATATAATGTAATGCAAGCTATGTATTGGCGCCATCCCTTGTCAATTTTGGTTCTCTAACACTGTTTAACTGTTTAAAATACTACAATATAATGTTATAAAAAAAGAAAAAACCATTTTCTTGACTGTAAATGTACTAAAAATACCAGGTGTGCTGGTTATTGCAAGACATAAACTTTTTTTGCCATTTATTGGAGGTACGTGTGCATAGTTCTCTGTGTAAAGTGGAAAGGTCACTACACTGCAGAAACACTTCCGTCAGTGCTGACAATCCTGAGCTGTGTCCGAATCAGAGCCCTGTTCCCTGTCCACTCAGACCCCTGTCTACTATGTGCCCTGTCCCCTCACATTGCAAGCAGTGTGCGAAAGCAATCCCGCAAAACTCTTTCCAAACTAGTGAAGAAGTAGTTTGTAATATCTTTTTTCATTTTTATTGAGAATATCAATCCGTTAACATATGACAATTGTTACAAAGTGTAGACTATGAATTAAGATAGAATTAACAAAAATCAAAAAGAGTATTTCGTAATATGACCAGAATATGACCCACTCTTGTATCATAGATATGTATATACGCTCTACGTCTTTTACGTTTTAACTTCCGAGTTACTTACTGAAATTGTCGGGTGAGTGCACAGTTCTGCAGATGAGTGTGCTCCTGAATTCCCTCAACAAAACCCCGGAAATAAGTGGTTCATCCTTGTATTTTAAGTACCCCCATTTGTGAGAAAAAGTCGCCCACTCAAAAGCTTTTTGATGAAGTGGACTCAAATATGCGTACTCAAAAGGGTATAGGGCTCTGATTCGGACACAGCCCTGGAATTAAATGAGAACAAAACAAAAAGAAACACAAAACACAGCCACATGCCACCGGGGGCAGAAATGAGAGCTGGGGACATAACAATTCAACTTGAATTGAGTGAAAAGGGGCATGCACCAATACAAACAAAAATAATTTGAAAAGTATTTTAATAAATAGTAATTGGTACAAAAGGTACAAAAATATGGACAGATACATTATTCACCTTGATAAAAACAAACAAACTAAATCAATAAATAAGTATACGTTTTCATAGTTATTTCCATTTCGGAATAGATGCGTAAACGGATGATTGGTCACACCACACACTCTCTCGCATGCATGCACAGTGGCACATGGTAGTCTACACAGGCATACTTTAACTCACTGTGCTGTGATGTCTCACTTCCAGCTATTTCCACTGCGACACACAGGAGCAGACGGAGTTTGCAGAACATAAATTGGTAATGGCCCAGTAGGCTATACTTAAAACGGAAATCGAAGGATTCGCAAAAGGCTATTGAACTGCTCTTGAATACGGCACTGGAGCAAATGTCGATGTAATCACTGCGATTTGAGGTCTGTTCGTTTAATGAAGCTCCACGCCAAATGGATTAGAAACGCGTTATAAGTTTCGATATCACAATCATTGTCTCAATCAATGCGCCAATGCGCCCATTATGCAAATATTGTCTCTCCTGGAGTCTATAGTTTCTAGACAAGTTGACTGCATTTCCATAATGGGCGCATTAGCGCATTGAGACAATGACTGTGATATCGGAATTTATAAAGAGTTTCTAATCCATCTGGCGTGGAGCCTCATTAAACGAACAGACCTCAAATCGTAGTGAGTATACCGACATTTGCTCCCAGCGCCGTATTCTACAGCTTTTGCGAATCCGCTTATTTCGATTTCGTTTTAAGTATACTGGGGCCATAAGTGTCAGTGTGTCCGTCTGCGCATCCCATCTGTGGGCTCACTGTTGTTGCTGACTGCGCATCAGGGTGTAGTCCCTCACCACCTTCTGTGCACATTTCTCCAGGTCCCTCAGCACGATGTAACCCTCCATGCGGCCGTACCACAGGGACTCAGGGTTGCACAGGGGGGCCGGAGATAAGCCTGCCATGTAGACGCCTGGCTGCTGCAGTAACTTCAGCTGTGTGTGTGTGAGAGAGAGAGAGAGAGATAACTGACTTCAACTGACAGTGGAATAAACTAGTGTGACACCTTCATACTTCTCGGCCGGAAAGATGTAGGAAAAAGGCGTGGGCTGTGTCCGAATCAGAGCCCTATCTACTGCGTCCATTTTATTGTGTACTAGCATATTGTATACTGTTTAGTGACATGCAGTATGCAAAAAATATCCTCCATACTATTATCAGCGAAAACTCTGAAATAAGTATATTAGCCAGGGATATTAAGAACTCAATTTTCAGAATTGTTGCGTACTTAACAGATTTTTTTTTAAAGTATACTCAGCTGGCATTGGCACTGTTTACTCAATAAAAGTATACTTAACTGGTATACTCAATAACGCTGATTTGGACACAGCCGTGGAAAAAAACAAGGAATCCTTGCGGGAGAAATAAATATCACCCCAAATTACTGATATGCCGATTCGCACGGACTAATATTATCAGATGATCTCTGTTTTGCGAAATATGGTAGGTGTACTTTATAAATTACGGACATGGCCTATTCGCACAGGACTAAGATCACAGACGACCTCCACAATTAGGCTGTTACAAATCAAATGTGGTCCCCAGGTAATACTAGTCCCATGCAAATTTTCAGCAAAATAACTGAAATGATTCCATACCAAGATAAAACTGCCTCCCAGTGGTACTGATAAGGGACTGGGGTTATCAATTGTGGATTACTGTCAACATTTATCTGCAGTTGCCCAATCAACTGGATTAGTCATTCAAGGACAACCCAGCTGTCCCTGAAAGCCCTCGTTATGACCCATTATGCATCAAACTGCAGGGGAGAGGTATGTCTACAGAACCACTTAGCCAATTACAGAGCATGAGTGTCTTGTGATGGGTGCCACAGAATGATATATTCACAATTAGCTGTGATAAATTAGCCATCTAAGACACTGCAAATGCACAGCAAGGCATAGTAGCTTTCACTGAAACACGTGCCATTTTTTCACTTAGGCGAGGGGAGCGTGAGATCCTTGGTGTGTGACTGAGGTAGGCGCTATATCTTACTTGCTGGGTGATTTGAACTTGCAGGTCGCGGATTTTTAGCTGCAGTTCCAGGGTCAGTTTGTTCGATTGTGTGTCCAGCTGGTGCTCAGAGGAGCAGCAGACATTGATGTGGCGGTCGAACAACTGCAGGTACTCGCTGTCCTGCTGCAGCCGAGTTGCATCCTGTGTGCAGAGTGAAGGCAAAGTGCTGCTGAGTGGGTACAGATCTCTGGTTCTCTGTCTTTCTCTCTTAGACACACATATTCACAAAGGCACAAGCACAAACGCACGCACGCACGCACGCACGCACGCACGCACGCACGCACGCACGCACGCACGCACGCACGCACGCACGCACGCACGCACGCACGCACGCACGCACGCACGCACGCACGCACGCACGCACGCACGCACACACACACACACACACACACACACACACACACACACACACACACTTTCTCTTTCTCTCATATGTGGTGAGAGTTATAGTGCAAAATGGCTGCCACACATTGACATAAAAGCACACACAGCACAGGGCTCCTCTGATACCTCAAGTGAATGCCAGTCAGAGTAGTTGGAGGCACAGGAGGGCAGACCTTTCATGAATAAATTGGACACCTGTGAATCCTTGATACCGAGCTGCTCCTCCTATACAAAAAAAGTGCACATGTTATCACTAACATTCCACTTCTTCCTTCTGTCCTCTTCCTTCCTGCTCATCACTTAACCTATGCTACTGTACGTCACAGTCTTAGCATAGTACATGTATGCTACTGTACGTCACAGTCTTAGCATAATACATGTATGCTACTGTACGTCACAGTCTTAGCATAATACATGTATGCTACTGTACGTCACAGTCTTAGCATAATACATGTATGCTACTGTACGTCACAGTCTTAGCATAGTGCATGTATGACAGCAGTGTAAATACATGGGTATAGAACTAACTTCATAACGAAGGACCTGTGCAGTCACTTTTTGTTGTATCTAAAGTGTCTGTTAAGCCACAAGATCGAGACATAAGACTTTTTAATAATTTACTTTGGTATAGTCAAACGATTTAAAAAATATTATTTTGCTTGCACAGTGTCTTAAAGACAATGATATTATGATAAAATTTAAAATCATGCATATAATGGCACACGGTAGTAATTGTATGATTGTAATGTAGAAATATGAATATGTGCTTGCTCACGTATGACGGCAGCAGATTTCGCACATCCTGGTGTATCATGCGAGCCAGCATCAGGCTGCGGGAATAGGTGTCATGAAGGGTGTGGTTCTTCTTTATTTTCGTGTAGGGAACTAAAGAGGCCAGAGCGCACAAATGCAGAAGGATCAAAGCTCTCAGCATGGTCAAAAGTTTGAGTTGCAGGAGGTGAATCTGGAAGGAGAAAGAAACAAAAAGGAAGTGAGTTGAATATCATTTCCACTAAAAAAGCAGACCACTGAAACAATTACAAAGATTTTGGTGGACCACTTAAAATGCGATAAGTACAAAAATTACACAAGTTGGCGCGCCTGTTTCGCCAAAGACAGTTTGCAGACTGCCGCTCTACACAAAGTTAGATATACAGTGAGAACCTTAATTCATTTGACAGTGACACATTTTTTGTTATTTTGGTTCTGTACTCTAGCACTTTGAGTTTGAAAGGATACAATGAAATGCAGACTGTCAGCTTTAATTTGAGGGTATTTTCATCCATATCGGGTGAACCATTTAGAAATTATAGGACCTCTTGTGCATACCTCATTCGCTCCACGATGTCCATCAAACTCAAGAGGAAGAGGAGGGTTTCAAAAGAAGCAGATTTGGCCAAGACTGAACCTTGAAAGCCTGCATGAAAAAGCCAGTATGTGTTCCATACTGTTCCAGTGTAATTTACAGCTAAATCTAGTCCCACCCCCCAATTCCAATAGAGATCCATTCAAATGCAGAGAGGTTATAGTATCGCTTGCAGGAGTACCAGAAAATAAGATATCCAGAGTCTTTTTATATTGTGCGGTCACAGACATCAGGAAGTCATGGCTTGCAAAGGATATGTGACCAAATATTTAAAATGATTACTTTATTCTACATTATGTTAAACTGTCCGATATTGTTTGATGCTCGAAAATGGGGGGGACTATGTACAAAAGGTTTTATAATTTTTAAACGGTGCTAGAGTACAGAACCAAAATAACAAAGAAATTGTCATTAAATATATTAAAAAATAATTTTCACAATTTAAAATGCACAATACAGTATCAAGTCCCCCCTCCCCCCGAAGCCCAGGATCAGGCTCCCAAGATCGCTCTCTACCCCCAGCTCCCGTTCAGACAGTGTAGGGAATAGTATGTTCTTGTAGGCCATCCTGGTTGAGGCCCTGAGACTTGGACTCATGGTCACAACACGTCTAAAGTCTCACAACTGGGCATCTTAGTTGAAGAGGCATATATAAGTTAAACATTCCCAAGTATTCCAGCCTAATGCCTTAATATCTTCCATCATTATTAGCTGGAAACAAAGTGTTCATTTAAAGTTGGGTTCCAAAATTTGGGCCCCAACAGAAAAATCCAATGTTGACCTACAATTCATATTACAGAAGCAAGAAAAAAGAAAAAAATATATAAATAACTTAAATCTGGAATGGTATATTTTTCATAAGTAGTGACAATTTAATGGTTCCTGCTCCAGGATTGGGCGTCCGTCATCTAACTCAAAAGTGGCAGTAGAATGTTGAGTAGAAAGTGGCATGTATTAGAGTCACTGTAAAGTGATGGGTGGTCCTCAGCACTGTAAAGGGGTCGTCTAGACCCTCTGGCATTGACTGATAGCCTAAAGATAGGATCCTACCAAGATACATGTACCAGCCCAGGAGCAGTGACCCCTGCAGTAGTCCGCCACATATGGTCTTTTCTTCAGTGTGGGGACAGCATTAATTAAGGGTCCCCGAATTTTAGTAAACTTACCTGCCATGTTATTTTTAAAGAAATAATAGCAGATAGCTGGCTCAGTACTCACATGTTGGTTGGTACAGCGTGCTTTCTAGTTTCCTCTCAGGGGCCCGGGTCACTGAGCCAGTCTACGTCTCTGGTTGTGCTTCAGTGAATGATTCAGTTCTTCTAAGCCTTCAAGTGTTTGCCGGTGTACTGTGCTCCATCCCTGCATCCCAGCTCCTCTATTTAAACCAGTGGACAAGACGGAGGAGAGTTTCTTTAGATATACTGAAAGAAGAAGTAAAACGAATGAGTGTTTTACCTATTTGTTCCTGCAGAAAATGATTTGCTAACGAACGCACATTATCAAAGTGAAAATGAGAGAACTGGAAACTGTTGTGTTTTGATTAGGCCATGACAGGTGTTTGGTTAGGGCCTTTTCGTGTTCCTAGGAATTTATGTTCACAGTTTTGTATTGATATATTTAAAATCCATTGAAGGATAATGAAATTATTGGGGCAGTGGTTGGGGGTTTCGGTGGGGATTCCTTGGAAGGTGCCTTGGAATTTTGTTTAAAATGGGTAAAGGAGCCTTGACCACTAAAAATGAAAATAAAAAAGAGATTATAAAAGAATGCTATTGTTACTTTTGAAATATGGGGTAGTAAAATATAAATAATTGTTCATGTATCGTAGGAATACAAAGATCACTATTTTATGATGAATAAAACACACAATCAATAGTCGGCCCTCAAAATTACTTTTATCACTGTTATTTGCTAAATTCATGCAACAAAATGCAACATTAAAAGTGTAACATTTTAGAAATGTTCTTTAGGGGTGGGACATTTTATGATTTTCAAACTGTAAAACAATTACAAACTGATTTGTCCTTTCCTGTACTCGAGTACTTTTTGTGCCTAAAGCCCGTTTTACAGCAGCAGATCTGCTTAAAGGCTTTACTTCACACAGAACACCAAGATAGGTCAGGCTTTTCTCCTTTGGAGCAATTCACAAAGCGGAATTAAGGGGTTAGCCAGCTAACTTTTGTGAATATTTTGAATTTGATGACATCCGATTGCATGAGAGCCTGGGTTTTTTAATCCCTCTTTTTCAGGAGGTGGGTCAAAGGAGCTGGGGCCTGTATCATGATTACTGAGTTAGCTGGATAACTGCGCTGAGTAAAACCTGGACAGCTCTTTTTGCTTCAGTCCATGTTCCAGATTTGGGAGGGTTCTGGGTTTTATTCGGTGCAGTTATCCAGCTAACTCAGTAATCCTGCTTTGTGGTACAGGCCCCAGCTTGTGCCAGAGCAATTTGCTACTACAGAGAGCGACAGCACAAGCATAGTACAATAATCTTTAGATCGAAAAAGTTAGGCTAGGCTATAGGCCGCAGCAAGCAGCTTTCAGTCTTTCTAGTGTAAGGTAGCATATAGGCACATACAGTTAAATCACTACAATGTTATTGTAAATATACTGTATATACTCATTTTACGTGAATTCCATTAGAATTGTAGATTAAAAGTGAATAAGCATCTGGCAGCTATCTGTCTCCATTCCAATAATTATCAGGCTTTAGTAGACTGATAGACTACAGACATTGTTTGATAAAGGTTATATTTAGCTATTCTTGGAAACAGCCATATAAATAGACGAAGCTAGGCTACATCTTGAAATCATGGCCTAAGATTGCAAAAATATTTAGCCTTAAACCTATAATTTTGTGTCTCTCGTGTGCACTACACTCAGGAGGACAGAGGACAGCAACGATAAAATATGAGGCATTGTGGAAAATAAATGTGCTAAATTAAGTTACCAATTAACCCTTGATTGGACCCATTTTAAACTTTTAGTGAAAGAAGAATGACACTTTTCAGAGATGTATTTTATTACCATTGACTAAACCAGTGCAAATCTCTGTTTCTATTTGTTTTTGACCGTATTTAGATTGTCTTTTTCCATATACAGTTTTTTTTTAAATATAATAATATAAGGATGAAAAATAATTGAGAATATCAGTTCAAAACAATACATATCAATACTCTGAAGCATGAAAACCTTTTCATTTAAAATTTTTACAGATAAACATGATTTATGCTCCCCATGCCTTCATTATAGTGGATTTATATAAATGATATCTTTATCACAAAAAATGAATGACACTTTCATTGTGAAATGTGATCTAGCAGAGGTAAACATTAACCATATACATTGTATGGAAATTACATAAAGATAATATATATTGCATTAATATATATTATTGAGTATTTTGTTATTTTTCTGTATTTTGTGAACATTCCAATAATGTTCTGGGTATATTTAAACCTGGCTAAGTTTCATAGTTGCTAATAAGTAAAAGGAATACACAGGTTAAGTTTCCCATCTCTTACACTTGACAGTGGTTCCAAACTGAAACAATTAATTCAATGCAATTCAATTTTATTTGTATAGCACATTTTACAAAGAACTGTTAGAAACATGCTTTACAGAGGAACAGAAGGAAGATTGGGCAAAAACCAGACCTGAACCCCCAAAAAGCAAGCAAGGTAAAAACTCCCCAGTGGGAAGAAAAACACTCAAACAGTGACAAGAAAAAAAACTCCCTAATGGGAAGAAATCTACGGAGGGGGAGCCCATCCTCCGCTTGCCAGCCCGGTTTAAAGTAAAGGTGGAATGAATGGTAACAAATGTAATGATGGCACCCCGTCCCCTTACCACAGGTGTCCCCCAGGGCTCAGTCCTTGGTCCCCTCCTTTTCTCCACCTAAACCAAATCCCTTGGCCCTGTTATCACTGCTCACATTCCACTGACCCCAACGCCCTGTGCCAGGAACCTCGGAGTGGTGATGGACAACAGGCTGTCCCTCTCCGAGAACATCGCAGTGGTAACCCGGGCGTGCAGGTTCTTCCTGTACAACATCAGGAGAATCCGCCCCTTCCTCACCACCCATTCAACCCAGCTCCTGGTCCAAGCGATGGTGCTGTCCCGCCTGGACTACTGCAACTCTCTCCTGGCTGGCCTGCCAGCATCGGCCATTAGACCCCTTCAGCTTATCCAGAACGCAGCAGCGCGCCTGGTCTTCAACCTCCCCCGACACTCCCATGTCACCCCCCTGCTCATTGACCTCCACTGGCTACCTGTGATGGCTCGCATCAAATTCAAAACATTGGTGCTCGCCTTCCAGGCAGTCCGAGGATCAGCCCCTCCATACCTCCAAAAGCTCATCAGACCCTACACACCTACCAGATCCCTGCGTTCCGCCTCCTCAGGACGACTGGTACCTCCCCTACTTCATACTAGCACCTGTTCTCGATGTCTGTCTGTCCTGGCCCCACGGTGGTGGAATAAGCTCCCCGTGGAGGTCAGAACAACAGAAAGTCTGACCAGCTTCAAGCGCAG
Organism: Synaphobranchus kaupii; assembly: GCA_029718625.1. Classification (NCBI taxonomy): domain Eukaryota; kingdom Metazoa; phylum Chordata; class Actinopteri; order Anguilliformes; family Synaphobranchidae; genus Synaphobranchus; species Synaphobranchus kaupii. The sequence continues at coordinate 34,986,792 of CM056389.1, read as the reverse complement.
ATTGAAGACTCACCTCTTCAAGCTGCACCTCTCTCCACCCCTCCCTACCTCCTTGTGACCTCCCTTGATTGTGTTTTTCTGAATCCTTGTTTAAGTGGTTCAAGCTGCTAGTTTATTACTTAAGGTTACTTATTGGCTTACTGTTGTACACGCCAATGATTGATATCGTGTGGTCCCCCCCCCCCCCCAAAAAAATAATAAAAATAAAAAAATAAAATAAAATCATACTGACTGCGCCTGGTGTTTGAAATCATATTTACCTTTTAGGGTTGTTTTAACGCACTTGTTTCAAGTTGGAAAATGCACTAATGTACGTCGCTCTGGATAAGAGCGTCTGCCAAATGACTAAAATGTAATGTAATGTAAATGTAATGAGGGATCTATCACAGCAAATATCAAATGGGTTGAGCAAGTTACAGTCTGAGGTATTAAACTAGCTTGTAAGTAGAAAGTCCAAATGAAGAAATGTATAATATACAATTCAGAGGGGCGGGGTGATACATCTGGGGCTCCAGGTTGCGTCAAGGTGTGGGATTGAACCTGCGGTGGGACAGGACTGGAGCAGTCTGCAAGGTAAGGGCAAAAGCCCCAGGGGGAAAAAAACAGAGAAAGTTTGGCAATAGAATTAGGAGAGTAACAGTTGCAAATGTGGAGGCCAGAGTGTAGCTACATATTACTTTCAAAGACAACCTGAGATGTTACCGGTATGAGGATGTAAATAATGTCAGTTTGAAAAAGGTTTCATTTTTAGACCTTCAAGATTTGTAGTGGTTTCCCTAAAATATCTTTGTATTCTGTATTATAGAATTCCATCTTATTTTTGTTGACAGCGGTGGTATGGCTTGATAGGGAATGACCCATAACCATATCCCCTTTCTTTGGAACCATGTATAAAATACCATGAAACAATAAAATGGCTGATATGAATGATGTCATTTCAGACTTTCTACTACAACTATTACAAGTCTTCAAATACGTAGATACTCAAGCCAGTCGTAGTCATCATGGGCATCTCCACTTTGACATTGTGATCATCGATTTCAACCACAAGATGGCGACTTTGTGTTTTGGTTTATGTCATTTCAACAGTCTATTAAAGTAATACCCTGATTTGAATGTACAGTAGCAAATGTTGATGTTCCATAGCTGAAACAGATGAAGAACATGCTATTATTTTTTAAATGCTGTAATTGTTAAATATTTTGTTACATATCCTCGTCCCGTGAAATACGAGAGCATTTTACAAAATATTGCGCCAACATCGAATACTTCGGTTTATGCACTGCAGGACGTCGCTCCAACACAGATTTATGTTACTGCAGTGTAGAATAACTGTATAAAAAATGCACTTAGAATTATCCAAAAGATCAAAGAATTTGACATCCATAATCGCAGTATCACTATTGATGTTGACTTTGGGCATTTCAGAGTTGCACCTTGTATCTACCATTCCACCTTGTTTTGCTTATGGAATTTGCACATGAAAAGATGGTGCACGGAGGCAAGATCAGAGTTCTTACAGCTATATTTTCAAAATGGGACTTTTAACAGACCAAATTTTACGAAAATATATTATGGGAATCAATTTACCCTCCAATGAGCTTAGATGTGATGTAAGATGTGATTTAAAACTCAAACAAGAGGCCAATAGTCTACATACAGAGAAGTGGAATGTATAGCATATATAGAGAAAATACTTTTTTATCTAAGGGTTTAAAGCTGAGACTAAATCCATTAAATGGGAAATATTCTTCGAAAAATATCTTGAACCTGAAACAAAAATATAAAAATTGAGTGGTCAGTCTAGCAAAAATTTAAAAATGAGAGGGTTAATATCATAACGAATCTCTTTTGACAGGCCTAACTCGAACGTGTTGTGTAATTCCTAAAGTTTTAAACACTGGGACTGAAATTAAGTTTTGTAAGTACTTGGCAAAATCTTGCCAGGGTTTAAGGAAACAGTTTATCATTTCATAGATCCAAATATGTTCCACTTGAATTTAATGTAAATATTCTAGAGTATAATAGGACGATTACCTTCATGTTCCAGTGTGAGCTTGATACATTTGACATTTAGATGGGGGATACTGCTTGAGTCTTGATTGTTGAAAAAGGTTGTAAGGGGTTCCTTTCCTTGCATTCTGAAGGCTTACCTGGAAATAGTGGCTCTGATTGACAGTTTCTCCTCACTAATTCGCTTGAATACGTGTAGTGACACTTTCGAACAGTAGTGGGCAATTCCATTCCTAGTGGGCTGGTGTCTATGCAGGTTTTTGTTTCCACCAATTACCCAGCTCTATATACCAACAGTGGTTCACATGTATATTACATTGAGTGAATTGTTTCATAGAGGGACATCTCTATGATCACATAAATGCGGGGGTAATTAAAAAGTCAAGCGCAGAAGTTGGCATGAAATCCAGAAGCATATATGGCCCTCCTTGCCCACCCGTTTTATTGTTAGGCAGGCAGTTGTATAAATTTACCATCAGCATATACTCTATTTCACTGATGAAGTTACTGTGGAAGAAACGTGTACAGCCTCATAGAAAACTGTCGAATGTCACGTTTTTCTGAATGTAATTCTCTAATAATGCGGGAATTTTTCATTGGTTTCCACTGTCAAAAAGAAGAGTGCGTTATATGTGCGTTATCCCCTATTTTCCTTCTATCTTCTGGTGTATTTAAGGGCTCTTCAAAAAAGTAATAGATTTGTTTGATCAGCGACCTTCCGTTTGTCAATGGTAATGCTTTACAGGTTTGTGCGCTATTGCTACCTGAAATTCAGCTACAAAACCATGGCTAGTATCTGTCTACAATACAAGTACGGAAAAAATTCGGTTGTGAGTCACATTGCAACATGAAACTCCTACAGTCGATCTGGCGTTCTGCTTGGGCACAGCTGCGTAACGGCCAGTCGCCACTTGCTTCCGCTCCGCTTGCCAAAATTCGCTCCTGGTGTAAAACACGCTTAAAACGGACGTAAATTCCGTAAAACGGCCTTGAAGTCCTCCGGCGCAATGGCTGACCAATTCAGCTTGTGGACTGCGCCCGTGGACTGCAGGCTGAAAAGAAGCTATGGATGGCTGCAAGTGCTTCGGGTGTGAATCTGCTTCCCTGCCCTTTATACAAAATATCGACCGGGATTCCAAATTGGGAGGACAACTAAAAATAGGCTGTTCAAAATAAGCACAGAATTCCTCTGTAGCTACTGTGGCACTGCGATTTTCAACTTCTGCACACACAGGTTGCCTCCCCCCAAGGAATTATTGTCGGTACATGGGTTACACAGTTTCCCCTTTGCCTTAAAAACAGACTATTTGTGAAGTAGGCAGCAAGAACGCGACAAAATGCAATGCAGTTTTCCACAGGGGGTCCTTGTCACTGACTTGCGTATTTCCAGTAGGCCTGTAGGAGGCACTGTACACCGTTAAGTTTACTTTTAATACACCGAAGTTTACACCGCTTACGCTTCTCTCCAGTATGTAACCGGTTTCCTCACAGTCCTTCTATCTGCTCTTGAGCCTCTTTCTAAAGATTCAAACATATTTTTAAAAATCCTTTCACGCCAAAGTGCAATTGTTCTCCTCTGATTTGATGACGCCGACACAAAAATTGTAGATAAAGCATTCCCCATCATAAAGGTTTACGCAATGTCCCGCGCAACACCACATGCCTATCTGCAATATTGCCTTATCTAGCGCTGAGTGTACTACATTCTTCTGGATTTTGGCACGTTGTTTCTTGGCAAGACTAGGCAGTATTACAGTATTCACATCTAAAAGCAGGCATGACAAATTTACAGCAGGACAGGAGCAGTTTTGACAAGCTAGTTAATAAACTGATGTTATTTAAAACAAAATTGAACGGCTAGACAAGGTATATAGCCTATTAAATACACTCTTTAATAAATAAAGTATATGTAGATATAGAAAACATTAATAGGAATGATACCATGTTTATTAAATAATATTTATATTAGGCCTACACATGGGAACAAACTCAATATTTTGATATATATAGGCCTACTTTTTTTTTTTTTGAAGAGTAACCTATATAGGTTTACGAATCATTACGAACAATGACATAATTCGTTTTTTTTATTATCTGAGAGTGTTTAAAAGACTCTTGGAATGTCTGCTGGCTCCGATAGGTTAGTAGCCTGCGATAATACGTTTGCGCGTGTACTTGCACGGACACTTACTTGCCAGGACATTCCAAGTTCACACGCGCACATAGATTGTCCATCCTATACTGCAGCTAGTGAAGCGGTTCGAGCTGTCTTGTGTGAGTAATGACCTCAATTAGGTATCTATCGTCACCAAGGAAACATGGTGGCACTGCCGGAGACCGCCTTGCATGCTGAAATTCTCTCAGCTAAATGGAGCTGCATCAGGAAAAGAAAACACTTAAACTGATAAAGCTACAATAATTCATCATATCATTTCATTGAAATAAGAGGATCCATTTTAATTTGTATAATTAAAAATTTTTAATCGAGTAGATTATTTTGTGTATATTAATGGCCAGGTTTATTTATTTTATGCAGAAAACGCAAAACATTTTATTTCGATGGGCTTTGTCCCCGGAAAACGTGAATTGTTAAAAAATATTGTGGTCCCTGTTATGTCCGTTATCTATGGAATAGGTTAAACACTGGAAATTAACAATGTTGCACAGCTAAGTAGACTAATAAGTCACGGCAATGATGCCAAAAAAACAACCCTTAAAATCTTAATGTAAATGTTTCAAAAAAAAATTTGCAATTGTGCTCTTAAGCTATTCCGTTTTCATTGCTACACAATTTAATAGATCAAATTTAATAGGCTATATTTAATAGATGATTAATTTGTGGCACGATGTGGAATAAGATGTGTAGTAAGATTTGATAGTTTGCAGTGTATTCGATTATAAATGTATTTTTATTTACTTTGCTTTATTACAGTCTTTGGCCTCCTAAGCGTTATTTTTCGCCACCACAAATAAAAATGATGAACAGCTAAAGAAACAGCCTGTCCCAGTTATTAAGATCTGAGTACATAGAAGAGATTTTATCCCACTCTGATTGGATGTAGCTAGTTATAGCTCCTCAACTGACCAATGGCGGTACAGTGTTGTTTGTTCAACGTTCTGTGCAAATATAAAACCAGCAGCATTTGGCTGAGGGAGAATTATTGATGCGAAGGAAGACGTGGAGTGAGATCATCTTCACGAAAGCATCAACCAAAATCCACCTGATCACCGTGACGGAAATCGGAAGAGCTCATATTTTTGATATTCTCTGAGGTACGTTTTATATGATCTATGTTAACAAGACTGAGCTGGGCCAACTGTCCAGGACAGAACGGACTTCGAGCTGTACCGACCGGCGCGGTAGGAATAGCCTAGACCGTTTATGCAAATACTTCGCAATGAAACTTAATGGGTGTCATAGTGTAAGGAAAACACGGATTAGTAGGTTGTACCTTTTGATGATTTAGGGTATAGCCTATACTGATTCGAAGAATTTATGTCACGATGTAGGCTATTCTCGGATCAAGTCGTCTTGGGATAACTCGCACTGAAATTGAGCACTTTTTAGTGTTTTTTCTCTTTGTTTATTTTTGCTGATTTATGGGAGCGCAGAGGCAATCAAATTCAAGATATTGACACGATATTTATAATTCATATGTTAAACCAGTACAGTTTATGTTGTTTAACCGAATTGCTATGAGCACAGTAGCTACTGTTTAGTTTTGCTTCAATTTTGAAACCTAGGATGCGGAGAAACTCCAGGGTGGTGTGCTTGTATTAACTTTAACAATTTTCTGAACTTGAAATAAATGTTGTCACTGGCATGTCGGCTCAGCAGTAGGTAAATAGCGACAAGTCACTTCTGTAGATTATTTGTGATTATTTATATGAGCGTAGACTATAGGTTCTAATATCACCATATGGGGCTGATGAGATGAATTTAGGCACTGGGAATACAGCGCCTGCCACAGGGCTGCGCTTATGCACAGCCACAAAAAATGAACTAAACCCGTCAGCGCTAAAGCGCAGCATGGGGTGTCAATAATGTCATGCAACATTAAGTCGTGTTTGTGGAGTAGCACGATCGAGGTTAATACTTCTCAACTGTGAATTGACGTTCCAGTCTTTGTATTAGGCTACTATGCAAAGAGAAACAGCAAGATGCTTTTACGGATAATATGGCCGATGAAACCAAATTGACGATTAGTTGCTAATTGACTTTATGAGCGCTGAAATTCTGTTTAGTTATCTTTACGTAACCCTCCAATATTTTGAGTATGATCTAAAAAAGGTGTCCATCACATGGGCTAATGCAGAGGGTTTTTGTAGCCTACGGTAAATTGTGCCACCTAAATGGGAAATAGAGGTGGGCAAAGAGGAACAGCTATGTAAAATAAGGATTTCAATCTGGGAAAATGCATTTAGAAATAGTAAAAAAAAAATATAAAAAAAGTAGGAAAGACTAAGAAAATAAAATAATAAACAAAAAAAAAGGCATGTGCATCCTCATTCCTCCTCACAGATTATCAATCACTCCTCCATGGTGTTATAGTGGACGTGTCACATAGGCTACTGATGACAAGCTGTAGAATAGCTGGAAATCATCCAGAAGGCTTTTGTAAGTGAAAATTGGAGGAGTGATTTATAGTGGTGAACAGTTTCTGCCATAAAAAGCGTGAGATTTCTATTCCAGAATAAAATATATTTTTATGTTAAGGACTTAAGTCATGATTATCAGGGTTTGGCGCAATTCCATTTCAGTTCAATCAATTCAGGACATTACTTCAAATTCAATTACTTAATTTGTAAGCATTCATAAAACATATTATAATATCTTATCTTAAATGGGATGTTCCCCTGCAAGGCTCTACAGGGCGTGCAGTTAATGACACCATCTGACCACTTGAAATAGCCAGATCTGTAGGCTGTGCTATTTCTGCATTGCACTCTTCACTGCAACTGGTAAATAATTACAACTTTAAACAATGAACAATACAAAACAATTATAACATAATTCCTTTCAGTCACCAATATCATCACTGTTATTTTTATGTTAATATTTTAAATCAGGTCATTTCCCATTATTACATTTTGCTTAATGAACATTACCTCAGCCCTAAACCTAATGCTAGTCCTACCAACAAAGCCAAAACACATACCTATCTTCATATGTGATAATGGCACCATTCAATAAACAATTCCTGTGTGCCCCCTTATAAGGACACATGACCAAATGCAAAAACCAAGTCTGCTGTCTGTTAATTATTTTGTAGCTATAGCAAAAAAAACTGTGCAATTACCAAAGGCTAACAATGAAGAAACAAAGAATGAAACTATTAACAATGAAGAAACTATTATCAGTTAAGTTTTGTGTGGTTCATAACTCCATGCCACTTTGCAAAGCAACCCACTCCTCCGCCTTTTTGATCATACAAACATGCAGATTGGTTTCTTTTGTGTAAATGATGTCTGTTATTGTGTAATGCTCTGTGTATATTAAGCTGCCATCTTGGCCAGGTCTCCCTTGTAAAAGAGATCCTATATCTTGATCGGTTATCTGGTTAAAAAAGGCTACATATTCTTATTCACCGATTTAATTTTGTCTGCTATTACCCTTGATTTCTGTATTTCCATGTTAAATAAATTAGTATGCTGAAGTATACTTGAAGATAACTATTTTATACTTCAAGAATGTTTGTATTGTTATTCTTCAAGTATGCTGAAGTATATTTTTCACATGGGTTGTCTTTTTTACTGCACAATGAATTGCTTTGAGCTGCTTGTTTCCTCGAATGAAAGCTGCTCTGTAAATAGTTTATTATAATTTCCCTCCTTTCTCTCAACAGAGTCCCCTGGAGCAATTCCCCGGTCATTCACCCATCGTCGGTGGTAACGGAAGGGCTCCTGCTCATTGGCCAACGAGCTCCGTGTTTCTCTCTCTCTTTCCCTCTCTCACGCTCACCTTGCTGCCATGGCTCCCACATTGGCCACAGCCTTCTCCCGCCGGTGGTGGATGGCGGTGACTGCTGTTGTGGAGAACCTGCTGTTCTCCGCTGTGCTGCTGGGCTGGGGCTCCCTGCTCATCATGCTGAAGTCTGAGGGCTTCTACTCCTACCTCTGCGAAGAGCCCGGTAAGGCCAGAGCCCAGTAACATCAGCCAACGCTAGACCTGAAGGGGGCGGGGTCTCAGCGGCTGCAGTGTGTAGGCTAACAGAGAACTTCACTCTAAACCAGAGGTGGGCAACGAGGGCCGTATCCATTTCTGGTTTTCATGCCAACTTCTGGCCTTAATTACCTAATTAGCCCTAATATTTACGCCATCCGATATTTTAGCTGCAATTCTTAATAAGCGCATGAATGACAGCCGAAGACTTCTTGTGTCCCTATATGAAACAATGTGATCTAATCTACCAGTGTTGGTGTAAACAGCCAATTAGCTCATTTAGCTGGGGTAATTGGTGGGAACAAAAACCTGCATACACACCGGCCCTCCAGACTGGAATTGCCCACCCCTGCTCTAAACCCACATTTCTGACAGAAAATAGATCTGTCCACTGGTGCAAAAGGTCAAAAATTGGCTATGCTATTTAACGCCTTACTTTCCATTTCTGTACACATTTTGTTTGCTCTGGCAAGTACTGTGAATAAGAAATAAGTTATTAGTTTAACCTTTCTGTTAAAATAAAGGTTAGTAATAAGTAAGTACAATTATTGCTGTTTTGCATTGTGCAATAGGAAGTGTGACAGAGATGTAGATTCAGTGTAATTGAATAGTCACACATGCAAAACTCCTAATTTCATCTGTAGCAGGCAGTTTCTATTTCTACTCTTGTGTGGAGGAAGGAGGTTGTCAGCTGAAAGGAAGACTGAGTGTACTGCTGGCTGCGAGCGGTTCATTATTTGCAATATTAATCACAGGTTGTGTGGAGACATGACTGTGCTTAGGACCTGGACCTGAAGGTATACACAACTGTGCCGTTGTACTGCTTACCTAAAAATCTCTTACCTAACATGTTAAATGAAATCAAACGGCTTCACAATGAATGAATCACAGATGGTTTCAATGAAGCTGGTAAAAGGATAATCAGAAATAATGTAATTTTGAGGAGAATAAAAAGGTAAATCTGATTTATAGTTACGTTTACGTAGAATGTGCCTGCAGTGTGACGGATTTAGTAAAATAGAGTGCATTCCTTTCTGGCTCTGCCAGGCTACACCTCTTTGGGAACGCCTTAGTTGGTCAGAAGACCTCCATTTTGAATTTGAATGGCCAGTCAAGCCTCCATTAGTACAAAAGAGGAATTGATCTATGTGTTTCTCACCAGAAAAACTCAGAAGGAGAGCCTCTGTGCACAGGGGAGACTAAAGAAAGGCCAGTCGAAGGGAGTAGCTAATCTCTCTCTGAGATCTGCACCTCTCCCTGAATACCTGAATACCTGGTTGCTTGAGTGCCAGGGGTCTGGGTTTGTGTACTTCAGCTACCTTCCTCCATTGCATTCAAGTCTTTGTGAGTCTTTGACCTGAGGCAGTCAGTTATGCGTTGTGTTAGATTTCAAGGAAGGTGCAGCTGTTGTCTCCAACTGAAGGCGCGGCGGCTTGGGAAAAGACGCATCACTTTTTTGTTAGAAGTCTGTGTGCGTTAAACGATTTATCAATAGGCTTGCTTCCATGTAGTCCATGTAGATATCTCACGTCTTTTATGGACTAGCGTCTCCACAGCTGAACAAGCATTTGTCCCCCGGGGGTTACACATTTGGCAAGGCATATTTGTCCTGGCTCATGTCTCTCATCTGATCTCATCTAACAATTTTCGGTCCTCAGAACATTGCCGGAAATGTTCGCAGTGTACATACTGTATGTCCAGTTTCTTTGATGTGCCAAGGAAGCTCTGGAATGGCATTAAGAGTTTTTTTTTAATTGAAGTTTTGTGTTAATCAGGAATGTTAACAGTGTTGAGCAGATCTCACATTTCAGTACTTATAATGTATTTGGCTTGTATCCCTTTTCTCGTGTGTAAATGATAACCATCAGGGGATGTTGCAGGTGAGTTTGGAATATTTGAGTCCCACTGCCCCCCCCCCCCCCACACACACCCGGCAAGAATTGAGACCCAGTCCAACAGACTTTTGAACAGACACAATGATACAGAGCTGCTCTTGTTTGGGCAGAGTCTGATTTCTGTCTCCCTGACACCACAAACAGCCCGAAGTAAGGGATGAGAGAGACAGACGCTCAGGTACTGTCCTTTTCACAGGAAGAGAAGGGGGCAGAGGGTGGGGTGGTGGGGGGGTTTAAACAACTGAAAATGGGGGCATGAGTGTATTTGCGATTCAACAGTTTGTCCGATTACAGTCTCCACCAGTCAAGGGAGGTCTGATGATTCCATGATAAAAATGCATTTGTTATTTATTTTTTTTAATGCGATATATGGATCATAAGTAGCAAGTGTTGTCTGTTGTAGTCATGGCCTGTGCTTGAGGCATTGTTAAACTATATTACAACAATACCATTCAATGAGTCAAGTCCCGCTATTCCATATCAGCATAAGTATTGGGGCAAATGACCATCAGATGTTTCAAATTCTACAATTTTACAATATTATTTATAAATGGAAAGTGAGAGTCAGGGCATGGGTTATATCCTTTGGAAGTGTTTGTAGAGTCTACTTTATAAGCAAGAAAACTGCAGATGAGGCCCAAAGAACTGAATATGAAAACAAGAAAGTGATTGTTAGGGTGAAAGAAAAGAAAAACATTTTGAGAGCTATTGCAGAATGTTTGTGTATTGCAAAGTGAGCAGTATGGAATGTCCTAAAGAGGACACTAACTACTGGAGGACTTATGAATCCCCAGCCATCAGGCCATGCACAGAGGACATCAGAAAGTGATGACACAGGATGATCATACGTCTGAAACAAAATCCAAAATGGTCAGCTTGTGTAATTGCAAATGATCTCTATAGATCAGGGGGTGAAAGTACCTGAAGCTGAGAGCGTGATGTGACATCACTCGTGTCATAGCTTCCAGGACCAGAGCAGCGAGTGGTTTGGAAGTGCTGGGAGGTGTTATCTCTTGAGGCGCAACGACGTGGACTTTGCATTTTAAAGTTCGCCGATAACGGGTAAAGATAAAGGAGGTGGGCTGGGGCGCACACGCATGACCAGAAGGAGACTGGGATAAGTCACATGCATCGGAGTGTAATTAATGAATGCAGAATGCTCGTCATTTCCAGGACAATCCACCGCATGGGGGAAGGAACTCAGTTTGATCTAGTTGGTGCGCGAGTGTGTGTGTGTAAGTGGGGTGTGCACAAGGGTGGTTAAACGACTCTTGTTATCAGTGTCATTTCACTGAGGAGGGAGAGTCATTGGCTTAGCAGAAAGAGCAGAACCTCGTGTTCCGCTCACAGTGTACCTCAGTGCAGAGCAGCACAGCCTTGTCCTGTTCCACTGGCTTTATCAGATCTGGCAAACATAAAGTGGGCACAAATAGGCAAGCCAGTCTTAGCACTTTGATAACCTCTCTCAGTTTTATTTCTCATCTTTTGCTGGCTTTCATCAGCCTGTATCAGAAATCATCCCTCCTTCTGTCTATCTCTTTTCACCATCTTCATCCCTCCTTCTGTCTATCTTTTTTTACCATCTTCATTCCTCCTTCTGTCTATCTCTTTTCACCATCTTCATCCCTCCTTCTGTCTATCTCTTTTCACCATCTTCATCCCTCCTTCTGTCTATCTCCCTTTCCCCCCACCTCCCTATTATCAGTTAAGTTATCAATTCAATTTCAATTCAAAGTGCCAATGCTAACTGTGGCCAGGAGTCTCACGATCTAAGGCCTAATTGGCTGGAGCATCACCCAGGGAATCCCGCCCCCAACCTTGCTCTTGAGACTCCTTTGGAAGATGGACACAGCCTGTGCTGCCCCTGTACCGGCTCCGTAAGATGTGCAAATTCTTCACCACAGCTGTGCAGCTCAGCTGTTGGACTGCAGAGGGGCACTCAAGCGGCAGTTAGATGCATGCATTTTGGTGGGCCACACAATTCAAGTTTCAGTGGTGTGTGATTTGCGTTGGCGTACTTTGGGGCCACAAGAAAATTCTTGTTTAGGGCCACCAAAACCCCAGGGGTCCAGAGTCCTCTGTTCACCTGTATTTTCCCCTTCAGTGCTGCTGAGTGCTGTCATTTCTTGCCAGGCTGGGTATTATGAGTCCATATGTGTTATTTCTTGGAGGTGTGTCTCTCTTACTTCCCAGTACGTTTTATGTTTTGTGCTGAAGTAACGGTCTGACTGTGATATGGGCACGTCCAGTTCCCCCCAGGTTACCTCACTCTCCCTGTAAGAACACTTTCACATGTGGCACTCGAATTCCAGGCTATCGCCTTCTGATATGTCGCTTAGGTGTTAGGGAAAAGATGTGAGAAGTTTGTTTGGTTTCACGGCGGCTGCGACACACGCTGTAGCCTTCCGTATTAAACTACATTTCCCAGTGTGTAAATACGGCGGTCGGAATTCCGCAAATCCCCAGACCTTATTTAAATGAAAAAAAATGTATCACCAAAGCAGAAACCCAGAGGGATCGTAGCCAAAGCAAGCTTAGTGCTCAGTACTTTTGATGTGTGTGAGACAGCCCAGTGCTGACAGGTCCCATCACTGCCCTGCCCAGCCAATTACTGAGAACTATCTAGGGTAAACAAATTAATTAGCACACAATTATAAAACCTTATATTTTTGTATTTATCCCTGAATATCACCAAAAAGACATATCTAGACGGGTACACATTGATAATGTAAAACGGCAGTGTGTTTGGCCACTGTGTCTTCTCTCTTTTTTATTGGGAGGTCTCAGATGTGACTCATCTTAAAGAGTGTGGAGTGCTCCTTCATAGCTCCGGTATGTTACCTGCATTTGGAGGGCAACCGGAGGTTCGGTCGGCGATACACGTGAGCGCACTCTGAAATCTTTGCACCTCGTTATTTTACTTTTGGGTGAGGCCGTCGATAGTGCCAGATCACTGCTAAGCTTTTTTTAATCAGCCGTTACAAAGTAGCACTAGTTGACACCTGCATGAGGGTTGCGGCACCAGATGCTGGTGATGTTGCTTTGCGTCGTGGCCGCGGACGTCTCTTCACTCATTACAGTGTGTGCGTTGAGTGTGCGATTTCAGCTCGGAGCGGGGTTAGGGGAGGGTGAAGCACTGCGGCTCTCTGCTTTGGCGGTCTCCGTCATCACGGGGCCACAGGATCCCCTGCCGCACGGCCCTTTCGCCAGTCCACCGCCAAACGCGTCACAGAATTCCGCAGTGTGGCACGACCCACACACTTTAGTCGCTGACACCATTCCGACCGCAGGTGATGGAAAGCGCACGTGTGTCACATAGTTGAGGTTGGCGCTGCTTGCACAAGATCAGAGTGTGAGTTTGCGGAAGTACTAAGCGCTGTGTCAGAATTCTCCACCCCAATATAGCAGATGTCCGGTAGCTTCTAATTTGTGTAGAGGCGCGAATGGTGCTGCATTTGAGAAATGTTCATCTCACTTTGTTTGTTTTTTAGTTTTCGCTCTTTATTTATCATTCTACTCTTCCCTTTAAAAAAAAAAAAAAAAAAAAGTCTACATTGCATTACGTTTGACACATTTTAGTTTCAAACTGTATTTTGAATAAGCTGTTAGTCATAGACACATGAAAGATTTTATTCTCAGAGACAAGAAGCATTAACAATTTACCATTGATGATATTACATATTTATACAAACCCCAATTCCAAAAAAGTTGGGACACACACACACACACACACACACACACACACACACACACACACACACACACACACAAACACACACAAACACATACACACAAATAACAACTCTCTCTTTTTGTAAGCACAGTATTTACCCCACAATTTAAACCAAAAAAGACCTTTGTTAGGACAGCAAACAGTTTGTGCTGGCAAAGCAGATTGTGCCTGAAACATACCAGAAATAAAATAGAGTTAAAAGACACTCAAACATACACACACTGCAGTATAAAATTGCTGGGAAAGACCTTGTTTCACCCTTTCCTGTAAATAATTGCTTGCACCACAAAGTATTGCGATTTTCTTTTTACAGAGGCCAGGAATGTAATTAAACCATTTCTGAGAATCATCGTACTTGTTCATTACATGTTGTACATTACATTACTTGTTGTACATTACATTACTTGTTGTACATTACATTACTTGTTGTACATTACATTACATGTTGTACATTACATTACTTGTTGTACATTACATTACTTGTTGTACATTACATTACTGCTCTACCTGTAGCCCGTTGAGCTCTTCTGCACCTTTATTTCAGCGTGTCTGGGGCTTAGGGATGTGGTGGAGCTGACCTGTTTTGAGAAAGGGCGCACAAGCTTTGTTTAGACTGCAGGGTGAAGGTGCAGCCGGGACAGAGACGAGAGTTGCAGTGAATGGGGTGGGCATTGACAGGTCTACAGGGAAGCCTACACCCTCATCCGACACCCTATCTCTGGAGAAACCACACTCCCAGATGACCCACCAGCCAGAACCTTTCCTGACATAGCTCACCTGTCGCAGTATGTTTACCCACGATTCTTTGCATCCGCAGTTAAGCACACTACAGTCTCCTGAATGAAGCTCAGGTAGAAAGTTATATAAGCACGTATTTAAACGGCCTGATAAGAGGTATTCCAAAAGGGACAATAAAGAGTGATAAAGGTACTGTTGGGCTCTTTCTTATCCTCAGCTGTAAGCTATATGAAGAGATGTTGTTTTTTTGTGCTGAAGTGAGTAAGTTTAAAGTCTAAGGAGCTTTTTTTATGCTCGCAATGCAGCATCAGAGGATGGACAAAGGTCAAATTTCTCCTGCCAGGGCAGAATGATGTGTTTGATCTCGGCGCAACAGGATAAGTCATATTACCCACTTCCTCGTTCTCTTTGTCCGGGCACCCCACCCCCCTTGATTCCGTGCATGGGATGAAGGCTGGTCAGCACATATTGAAGGCGGCGGTATTTGATGGAAGAGTTCTAGGAACTGCTGGGGGAGGCGGGGTGGGACTAGTCATATGTGTATCCATTGTGTCAGGAAGCTGTGAATAAGGAGTGGGTGATACTTCACCAGCGGAGTGCGGCCAGGATTTAGGCTAACGTTATGCTAACAGGGGCCCCACACATCCCCCGGTTCCTCCATTCACACCCCCCCCCCCCCCCCCCCCCCACTCTTCTTTACTTTAGTGAAGGGGGGTGGGCAAAAACATATTTGGTGAGCTGGTGTCAGGCTGAGTGTCTTAACCTTTTTGACAGCTCTGGTAAGTGGCCTTAAAACTGACAGCTCCTGCCCAGGCCCTTTCCTAGAGAGATGTGAATTGCACCATCAGATAAGACAGTGGTAGCACTGACAGCTTTATGTAAGATAACATATCGCACACTGAAATTACTGCTGACTAGCATATGGTGGACCACTGATGGACCGGTGGGCGTTTTACAGGTGGGCACGACAGTGGCCTGCTCGCGTGTACAGTGCTCTTGTAAGCCCTGTGCTAAGCGTGCAGAGCGGAGCAGTGCAGTGTTCTGCTGGTCTAGTGAATTTCCCCATTGACTCAGCACTGCTTCCTGAACCTGTGTTACTCATCAAGGCCGGTGACTCACTCTAGCATGCCCCCATTCAGACCAACGGCATGTGCAGGCCTTGCTGTGCTGGCGCACTCCAAAGCCTTGTGCCAGGAAATAAGATGAGAACATTGCGGGGGTTTGCTTTGTGAGAGCATATCTAGCCACGGAGTAGGACTAGGATTTAAGAAAGGGTGAGAGCAACTTTAAGATCATCCCACGATTTGCTCACCATGTGGAAGCAAAGGAAACATTAAAACTGAATGAGACTACACCGTCAAACCCTCAGTGTTAATTCAGTTACAACAAAACTCATATCAGTTCAGTCAGGATCATTTGTACTCTGGTGCCACCTGTTTATACAGAATTGTGTTCTAGCCACGACTGTAGCTTCTGGATTGTAACAAGCTGTAAATTGTTCTTCATTTGACATTTGAACGTTGAGGGAACTGAGGAATGGTTTTCTCCCCTGATTTGCCCTTTATGTCAGAAAAAGCAAAACATGACACTACTCCCAGGGTGGCAGTGTAGTATAAGGGATAAGGGACTGGGTTTGTAACCTAAGGGTCGAAGGTCATATTTCCAGGTAAAACACTGCTGTCATTCCCTTGAGCAATGTATTTAATCTAAACTGCTTCAGTATACACCCAGCTGTGTTTAGAAGAAAGAAAAAAAAAGCTGTCTAAGTCACTCTGGATAAGAGCGCCTGTTAAATGCCTCTGACGTACGATGAATGTTCCATATTCAGTCCCTATAACTTTTAATCAGTCAGATAAATTCTCAAACATCGAATGCTTCAATTTCCTCTTATAGAGTGTACCGCAAATGAGTCCCGTAGAAAGTGGTTACACTTCTTTTTCCGGTGAAATCGACGGTGTGCTAAATGCTGAAATTGTTGGCACCGAAACTGAACAATTTGTGTAAAATTGCGGAGTTTCTAGACAAAGCAAATAGCAACAAGACAGAAATAGGGAAAAAATATGGAAGTTGAACTTAAACACGTGTTCTCAACGACCATCAATCAAGAGACAGGCTGTAAGAAAGAATCCAGCATCCGTAGAGGGGCCTCATGCAGAGCCGAGCCTGGGAATCCCTGACCTACATCAGTCTCTGAAGGGATAGCATTGATTGCACATTGCCCTTACTCTCAAACAAAATGGTGCTTTCACCTATGTGAAAGTAGGTCCTGACCTGGGCCAAGGTATATCAGGAGGTAGTGTAAACCTGACAAATTCCCAGGATATGCTGGTGCGATGTGCTGAATGGTCACAAGCCAGTGAAACAGCTGTAAAATAGAATGTACATTGCCGCTGTACTTCGTAAATATATACATATTTAACAAATTAATCTTGACATATTTCTGTCTGAAAGACTTATTTACACAAGTGTCATGACGTATTTCGCTCTCCGAGAAACAAACGGAATGTGTAAAAGTCTGGTAATCAGACAGTGCTTTCCCACTGCAATTTCACACTGAAACCTTACAAGGGTCAGCGGACGATTACGGTCATTCTTATTCTAAAATGAATAACTCTGAGATATACTGTATACACACTCACACAAATGCACACACACACCCACACACACACACACACACACACACACACACGTACATATGTATATATATATATGCATCCACTAACCAAGGATTGCCTTATTTCTATTTCAAACATACATTGGTAATGTCTAAGTTATTTCCCCTCTCTCTCACTGTCTCACTCTCCTCCAGGAAACAGCTCTGTTCTGAACCATACGCAGTCCAACCCTGCCCCAGTGCCCACAGACTCCGACTACCCGGACTACTCGGACTACTACGATGAGGTGACTAAGGCCACGCCTGTGCACACTGAAGAGACTCTGCGCATGAACGGCTGGCTCATCTGTAAGGACCAGGACGAGATGCTGAACATGGCCTTCACCATGGGGTCCTTCCTGCTGAGCGCCATCACACTGCCCCTCGGCATCGTCATGGACAAATACGGCCCCCGCAAGCTCAGGCTGCTTGGAAGGTCAGGCACCGTGGGGTTGGGTGGAGCCGTCTGGTGTGTTACGTTGTGAAGTTGTGTTTTGGTGTGGTGTGGTGTGTTACTTTGTGACGTTGTGTTTTGGTGTGGTGTGTTATGTTGAGAAGTTGTGTTTTCTTGTGGTGTGTTACGTTGTGAAGTTGTGTTTTGGTGTGGTGTGGTGTGTTACGTTGTGAAGTTGTGTTTTGGTGTGGTGTGTTATGTTGAGAAGTTGTGTTTTCTTGTGGTGTGTTACATTGTCAAGTTGTGTTTTGGTGGGGTGTGTAGTGGTATAGTGTAGTTCTGCTTCAGAAAAATGTGCACTAACCTCCTGAAACATAATGATAAAAGAGATATAGACAGCTGGCACGTGGGTTATGGGAGTGTGAGCCATCCAGAGTCTATATTTACAAAACTTTGGCAAATAGGACTAAAAGTACAACCATAGCTGATAAATTAGCATTTTAAGTAAACGTCTCTAAAATCAATTAATTGTATTTCATGAGATACTTAGTGTGCATTTACATTGAGCAGATTTGTCTGAGTATGATAAAATGTCCCCTGCTTTAGTTTCACTGTTACTCTGTGTGATTACAGTACCTGCTTTGGCTTCTCCTGCCTGTTGATTGCCTATGGAGCCAATGACCCAAACAGTAAGTGCTCTTACACTCCTCTTTCTGTAGTTAACCTCATTCAGCACTCTCTCTCTCTCTGCCTGCATCTCTCATTCAAACCAAATTTGATCTCGATAGCCCTGCTTACTGTTGTCTTCATCCGTTTCTCTTTACCTCTGTCTGTCTGTCTGTCTGTCTGTCCTCCGCACCTTCGCACCTCCTTCTGCAGGTGCAGGCCTTCCCTGTTTGTCTTTCACTCTGACACTCCATTTTGTCCTTCACAGATCTGTCTGTCCTCATCTTCATTGCTCTGGCCCTGAATGGTTTCGGAGGCATGTGCCTGACCTTCACGTCTCTGACGGTGAGTGACTGGGACAGGGACGTGCCATTGCCAACTTACCAGCTTTGTCCCTAGATCTAGCAACTTTCAAGAACCCCGTAAAAGCAACTGCAGGAAAAATGAAAGACTTCCAGGATTTTTAACCAGGCAACTTTTTCACTTAACAGTTTCTAAAAGGGCTACATCACTTCCATTTAGAATAATGACATATTATTTTCAAACATCCACACTAATAATCCAATTTACACCCAGAAATGTATTACTCTGTATTAAAGAAAATATCTGTGCCCTGCTTAAATTTTAAAAACGGTTGCGCAAATGCATGAATACAATCAAATAATTGCGTAATGACATCATCACATCAATATGTCTTCTTGTTTGGCATCATGACATCATATCATGACTTCTCGTGACAAATCAACCAATCATTAGCAGCATCCCAAGAAAACAAGCTGGCGACCCCAGAGGGGTGGAGCCGGGGAAGGGGGCACTACACAGATATGGCAGATCCACATTAGTGTGGTCACATGGACTGCACCTGTCTGACCTGAGGCAGGGCTATATAAGCTTGAGAATAACAACATTAACAATAAACATGTGAGCCAGGAGGTGTACAACTCTGGTTCTGGAGAGACACAGGGTCTGCTGGTTTTTGTTCTCAACTTAGAAACGGCAACCAATTTAGATCAAAGAGACCGGGAGAGATGAGTTAACTGTAATCAGCTGCTTTTAATGTATCACTTAAGTGCTGAGCAACAATAAGAAAACAGCACACCGTGTGGCTCTGCAGGCTGAGGGCTGAACACCTGTGATGTAAGAATTACAATCCCGCTTCCCTTTTCTTCTCTTGTCCTTGGGAGTCAGCATTATTAGTTGTTTTTCCAGACACTAAATCCTGCTTAGCGATAAGTGTGGCTAGTGTTGTAACTTCCTGTCCTGGCCTTTAGAGTCACACACTGCACTGTGCTGGAGCAGGCTCTAGTACTGTCACATGACCCACCACTTCTCCTTTGTTTTTCTCATTTTCTTTTGTTCCCTTTTGGAGCAGGAAGGTGCTTTGGGTTTCTGGTTGTTTGTGCAGATCTGCCATGTGTGAGTGCGTGTGTGTGCGCGCACGTGTATATGCTTGTGCGTGTGTGTGTGTGTGTGTGTGTGTGAGTGCGTGTGTGTGTGTGCGCGCACGTGTATATGCTTGTGCGTGTGTGTGTGTGTGTGAGTGCGTGTGTGTGTGTGTGCGCGCACGTGTATATGCTTGTGCGTGTGTGTGTGTGTGTGTGTGTGTGTGTGTGTGTGAGTGCGTGTGTGTGTGTGCGCGCACGTGTATATGCTTGTGCGTGTGTGTGTGTGCGCGCACGTGTATATGCTTGTGCGTGTGTGTGTGTGTGTGTGTGTGTGAGTGCGTGTGTGTGTGTGCGCGCACGTGTATATGCTTGTGCGTGTGTGTGTGTGTGTGTGTGTGTGTGAGTGCGTGTGTGTGCGCGCACGTGTATATGCTTGTGCGTGTGTGTGTGTGTGTGTGTGTGTGTGTGTGAGTGCGTGTGTGTGTGTGCGCGCACGTGTATATGCTTGTGCGTGTGTGTGCGCGCACGTGTATATGCTTGTGCGTGTGTGTGTGTGTGTGTGTGTGTGTGAGTGCGTGTGTGTGTGTGCGCGCACGTGTATATGCTTGTGCGTGTGTGTGCGCGCACGTGTATATGCTTGTGCGTGTGTGTGTGTGTGTGTGTGTGTGTGTGTGTGTGAGTGCGTGTGTGTGTGTGCGCGCACGTGTATATGCTTGTGCGTGTGTGTGTGTGCGCGCACGTGTATATGCTTGTGCGTGTGTGTGTGTGTGTGTGTGTGAGTGCGTGTGTGCGCGCACGTGTATATGCTTGTGCGTGTGTGTGTGTGTGTGTGCATAGAGAAGGGTTATGGTTTTTAAAAAATAAAACATGAATTAATTATCTACACTACCCATCTCCCTCTCTACACCACCCACCTCTCTCTCTACACCACCCATCTCCCTCTCTACACCACCCATCTCCCTCTCTACACCACCCACCTCTCTCTCTACACCACCCATATCCCTCTCTAGACCACCCATCTCTCTCTCTACACCACCCACCTCTCTCTCGACACCACCCATCTCCCTCTCTACACCACCCATCTCCCTCTCTACACCACCCACCTCTCTCTCTACACCACCCATATCCCTCTCTACACCACCCATATCTCTCTCTACACCACCCATCTCTCTCTCTACACCACCCACCTTTCTCTCTACACCACCCATATCTCTCTCTACACCACCCATCTCTCTCTCTACACCACCCACCTTTCTCTCTAAGCCACCCATCTCCCTCTCTACACCACCCATCTCCCTCTCTACACCACCCACCTCTCTCTCTACACCACCCATCTCTCTCTCTACACCACCCATCTTTCTCTCTACACCACCCATCTCCCTCTCATAAACCACCCACCTCTCTACACCACCCACCTTTCTCTCTACACCACCCATCTCTCTCTACACCACCCATCTCCCTCTCATAAACCACCCACCTCTCTACACCACCCACCTCTCTCTACACCACCCATCTCCCTCTCATAAACCACCCACCTCTCTACACCACCCACCTCACTCTCTACACCACCCACCTCTCTACACCACCCATCTCTCTCTCTACACCACCCATCTCCCACTCTACACCACCCGTCTCCCTCTCTACACCACCCATCTCCCTCTCTACACCACCCATCTCCCTCTCTACACCACCCACCTTTCTCTCTACACCACCCATCTCCCTCTCTACACGACCACCTCACTCTCTACACCACCCATCTCCCTCTCTACACGACCACCTCACTCTCTACACCACCCACCTCTCTCTACACCACCCATCTCCCTCTCTACACGACCACCTCACTCTCTACACCACTCATCTCCCTCTCTACACCACCCATCTCCCTCTCTACACGACCACCTCACTCTCTACACCACCCACCTTTCTCTACACCACCCATCTCCCTCTCATAAACCACCCACCTCTCTACACCACCCATCTCCCTCTCTACACCACCCATCTCCCACTCTACACCACCTGTCTCACTCTCTACAGCACCCACCTCTCTACACCACCCATCTCCCTCTCTACACCACCCATCTCTCTCTCTCTACACCACCCATATCCCTCTCTACACCACCCACCTCTCTACACCACCCATTTCTCTCTCTACACCACCCATCCTCCTCCTTATCTGCCACTTTTCTTTTTCTCTTGTTTGGCGAGTCATTTTTATCAGCCTTCTTCTGACCAAGATGTTTACCATAAGTGTTGCCTTAAACATAAGAAAAAATGTCTTGTTTTTATGATATATTTTAACACAAATTTTAACACAAATTAAACAAAATAAAAACCCCAGAGGGGCAGAGAGACAGAGTATCTGCGAGAGGGAAGCAAAAAGGACAGAAAGTTAAAAGAGAGAGATAGACAGAGAGAGAGAGAACAAAATGTTTTGGTAAGCTTTGCATGAATGGGATGTACTAAATTAGTACATGGATTCAATGTACTTATGTATGCCTTCATGTGTGTGAGTGTAGCCTGGAACTTTCACTTCTCTGCTGTTAGTGATAATGGCGGCGATTGGCACTGTTATGTATTGTAAAGTTTCTGGTAGTGTCAAAGCTGGCTACCTGCACTGAAATGAAAAGAGGCCAGAGTTGTGTGCCTGATACCGTGGAGACATAGCGTGGCTGGCTGTAATTGAGCCTGATGTCACAGCGCTCTCTTCAGAGCTGCTGCCCGATGACAAATTCTATTATTTGAAATTGTGCAGCCTCTGTGTGTGTGTGTGTGGGCATGAACCGGTCGCAGCCGGTTTGTGTCTGCTGCTGTTAAACTGTAACGTGTTTATTGCAGTTTCTTCCGCCACCAAACTTTATCTCTCCTCTCTCCTCCCCCACCTTTTCCTTCCCTCTCTTCATTGTTTCATTCTCATTTTCCCTGTCAGTGAGCCTCACTTTGTCTTTAGTATTCTCTCTGTTTTTTTCTCGCTCTCTCTTTCTCTTTTTGTCAGCAAACACAGGTTTTTGTAGATTTGCCTATAGAACAGATACATATACCATCAGGTAGTGCACTTTTCCAATTAACTGTAGCTGAATCCATTAATATATAGGATGTTCTGTAGGTTCATTTTTGAGAGGTCTTTCTCCTCCTCCCTGAGTCCTATTCCTATTCCACATTATGCAAGAACCACAATTGTTGAAGTGATCCATGAAAATTGGCTACATGCCTGAAAGGCAAGCAGATGAATTCCACCCCCTCATCAGCATATAGCGGTGTTACAGCAACAGGTAGCGAGCTGTATCAGGTGAACATTCTTTCTGTTCTACATCCTCTTGGGAAGGACAAAGCTGGTTACTGATTAGCCCAATCAGCAGGCCTCATTACACTTCTCTTCCACCTTATGGAGTCACCCCCGGAAATAGCACACTGCAGAGCAGGACAAACTCACGCACATACACATACACACTCACTCACAGACAAACGCACACACATACGTACTCGCACATACATGTACAAACACACACATTCACATGAGGGCATCCGCCGTTGTGCCATAGCGCAAAGTTCTCGAAGTGAATTACACAAGCAAGGAAGGCACTTGTGAAGTCAGGAGTGTATGTTTGCCAAGTGGATGTGAGGAGGGGGAGGACGGGGAGGGTATAGAGAAAATGGTGGCTGCTAAAAAGCCCAAAATGTCATGGTTCTGCTCATTTTACGGATGAGCAGCGTTGCGTTCTGCGGACCTGCCCTGCCTGTTCCGCCTCCCTGTGTCTGGGGTCATGGTGAACAGAGACCGGTGACTTTGCTAGCACTGTCTTCTTTTAAAAAAAGAAAAGAATGGATCATTTTCCATTTAAAATGCATCTAATTACATTTAGCATTTAATTAAGCAATTTCAATTTTTGAAATTTGTGTCTGACTGGTTGCATAAATGTGTCATTCTCAAGTTTAAGAGCCACATGTTACTTGATTAATTTAATTGAATGTAATTAATTTTAGATTAAAATTACATCTAAAGAATTAAAATTCCATGGTGTAGTGGGTGTAGCAGTGACGAGCGCTGCCTCACACACTTACGTAATGAAGCGCTTGTAGCTGCGCAGCCACTCATAAACACAGTGTTCCAGATCAGCTCACGTTGAGACACAAATTGGGGGGAGGGGTTGGTGGGTTTGTTTTTGTTATTTTTGTAATTGCCGTTTTGGTTGTTTGTCTCTCTGGGCGAGACCTCTGTCCCAATTAAATAACTAATGAGCTTCAAATGGATACTGCTCAAGGGGGGAGAATGACCCAAGGGAGGAAAATAAGAGAGGGATGGATGGAGAGGGCAGACGGGAGGGTAATGGGAGGAGCTTGGGGGGGGCTTCTGATGAAGGGCACAGGTGTAAGCACATTGAAACCACTGCGTTCTGCTTCCCCGATAACTGATACTGCTGCTTTAGTGCCACCAGTGTGATGTTGTTGTTGGGACAGGGTTGGGAAACAGCTGGGATTCCATTTCTGCTTCCCCCTCTGAATTCTGTCTGGGTGCGTTGACTCATTTATTCAGATTAAAAGAGGCACATGTCACTTGATTAATGAGGCTTACACACCCCCCCCCCCCCCTCCTCCCCACACACATACACATACACACACACAAATAGTCATCCCCTTTGGGGAAAGTTGTTAGCTTTGGTCCACTGGGCACAGGCTGTGCTCTCTGTGATTAAAATGGCAACATTGTTCCACACTCTTGTCGCCAGTGTGCCTTTGTGGCACCAGGTACAGAGCTTGTCTCTGCTTGGAGCCAGTTGGACCCCTGCATTACGGTACTCTGTATTGGCTCTTACTGAAAACATTTGAAGATGTCTTTAATTCATCTCTCCCTCTCTCACTCCCTCTCCCTCTTTCTCCCCCTCTCTCACTCCCTCCCCCTCTCACTCACCCCCTCCCTCTCCAGCTACCCAACATGTTCGGTGACCTCCGGTCCACTTTCATCGCTCTAATGATCGGGTCCTACGCCTCATCTGCTGTTACCTTCCCTGGCATCAAGGTACTGAGCATGCTCTGTTTGTTCTGTTCTCTCTCTCTCTCTCTCTCTCTCTCTCTCTCTCTCTCTCTCTCTCTCTCGCTGCTGCTGGTGTCAGAAGAGCCAGTTCCCAGACGTGAGAAACACAGAGGGGAAGTGTGTGGATTGTGAGTTATGATGACTAAACTCAGTCATGGGGCCCGACGGTTTCTGTGTCTTATTCCTTCTCAGGTCATCTATGACTTTGGTGTGACCTTCATCACCATCCTGGTCGTCTGGGCTGGCTGTGCCTGCCTCGTGTTCATCAACTGCTTCTGCAACTGGCCGTTGGAGCCTTTCCCAGGACCTGAGGACATGGACTACACGTGAGAGATGAGCGCACACAAGCTTGCACACGCACATGCTCGCACACACACACACATCTGTACAAACATGCTCATACTACACACACACACACACACACACACACACACACACACACACATGCACATATACATGCTTAAACACATACACACTTAAGCACCCGCATACTGCACACACACATACGTACGCACACAGTAATGCATAGCAGACACACATTCACAAACACACACACGCACACAGGCATGCGCACACCATACGGGCGAACAGGGAGACACTTCTTTTAAGCATTCATATTATGTTACAACATCAGACAGCATTCTGACCCAATTTAAGTGCAGTTCAAATTCCTAGTTGGCACACTATGACATTCTGAAAACCATGTTAATGAAATCTGCCTCTGTCATAGATATCTCCAGCACAACACGGTCACTGGTCACCAGTGCTGATCATGGGTCCTCTTACACTTGAACCCAGATAGCTGCTATCCCACCAAGACGAAATATACCAAGACAAGTCAATTTGTCACATGATAGCACACATGTATCAGTTCCTTGTGCAACAAAAATATATCACCATATATGGAAAAATATACTGTTAATACATGGTTGATACATTTTAATGTATGGAGGCACAACAAATTTATTTTCCAGTACATGCTAATATATTGTCATTTTTGCTTAATACTACATTCTGTTGCTTAAATTGCAATCCTGCTTGGACCAAAGCAGAAATAATTCACATATTTACGAGTACATTTCTGTACAGGAAATATGATCGGAACAGCTTTCCATTGTCACAGAAAACAAATCAATATATTGCCAAGATATTGCATTATACCTTTCATATAAGGACATTTATATTTTGTTTTATACAAGGTTCATTAATAGAGAGGGGAAAAACATTCCGTCTTAATTTAAAGGTCAGAGGCTTTATTGCAATGCTGGAATTCTTCCCAGCTCTAAATACGTTTTCCATATATTGCATGCATTCCACAGATGCTCTATACCCTAGTGTGGTAGAGTAGGTTGAGCTGAGAGAGGTCGCTGTGCAAAGGGCACAAGTCTGGCAGGGTCCTGGTGTTGTGCAGAGTTTACCACGCTTAACTCGGCTGCTTCCACGGCCTCCCCGTTTTGCGCGGCCAGTCCGGAAGAGTTAGCCTAACTTCTCCCTTCTCTTTTGCTTTACAAAATACAAATGCGCCAATCTCACCCATCTTTATTCCTTTCATTTCCAATTTGAGGACATACATTAGTATTGCCTGTGCTTATTGTCTCTCTCTCAAAGCAGTTCAGTTCAGTTCAGTTCAATGATGCTACATTGGCAGGAAAACCAGAGCAGTGTTGACAAAGCGTATACAGAAGGTATACTAATAAAATTTAAAAAGTCTTGACTATGCCAGTAACATTTTATCTATACACTGTAAATGTAATAGGGGCAAACAGAACAGCTGTTCTGGACATTTGCCATCTCAATGACTAACGCAAGCCTTGTAAAAAAATACACGCCCTGCCTCTCAGTAAGAAATATGACTATATAAATATGATTATAAATAATAAATATAAACACAAACAAAAAAAAAGGGAAGAAAACGTCAAAAACCATGACAGTAAAGCCTACTTGAGGCTTGTAACTTGTAGTATAGTTAGTGTAGTTTATTATGTGAAATGAGCTATTATTTGTGCCCGTCATGACATTTATGGCTTCATGCACTATTACATTACATTACAGGCATTTAGCAGACGCTCTTATCCAGAGCGACTTACACAACTTTTTTTTTTTTTAAATGTAATTTTTTTTTAACATATTATCCATTTATACAGCTGGATATAACGGCAGGGTACAACGGCAGTGTCCTACCTGGAAATTGAACCTGCAACTTTTCGGTTGCAAGGCCAGTTCCTTAACCATTATACTACACTGCCGCCCACTATGACAGTGTTATGTTACTTGACACTGTCATGACTGGTTATGACAGATGTTATATCATGCTTATGATAGTGTTATATAGGCTTTATATCGTATAGGTGAAGATGGTGTTACTACTATGCCATATTGTGTAGCATGCAAATATAACAATAATAACAACAAATAATAATATAATAATGATAAAACATAATAATAATAAAATTATATATCTCTCCCTCGCACCTCATCCATCTCCAGTGTGAAGATCAAATTCAGCTGGCTGGGCTTTGACCATAAGATCACCGGGAAGCAGTTCTACCGTCAGGTGACCACCGTGGGGCGCCGTCTGAGTTCAGGAAACTCCATAAAGCACAAAGAGCTGACATCACAGGATGGCAACAAACTCTGCCTGTCCACCATGGACCTGGAGGTCAAGTGCAAGACAGAGGAGGAATGTAAGAGTTAACCTGTCAATTACCTACAGTAATCAATACCTGTACACATGTCCACACCTGAACACATCTATACAGGATCAATATTCACCTGAACACAGCTGGACTAAGCCACCTGAGCACACACAGACACACAGTCAGTTAACCCGCAGTCGCAGTCACTACAACTATAAATTTTAATTTTAATTTTTTAATTTTAATCTGTATTTTGCTGGCCAGGGTGAAATGCACGGTGCCGCAGTTGTTGCTGTTGTTTACAGTTTTTCTTAACTATAAAGCGAAGTGATTCATAAGTTTGAGAATATTTACAGAAATATGCTTCTTTATATACAAATATTATACTTGGGATAAATTCTCTTTCTTTCCAATTTCTATCTCTCTTTCTCACCTTTTTCTCCCTTCAGCTCAGTCCTTCATGCAAAGTGTCATAAGCCCTCTCTACATGCTGAGTTTGCTCACCATGTCCATCACCCAGCTTCGCCTGATCTTCTACATGGGAGCCATGAACAGCATTCTGGAGTCCCTGTCGGGTGGAGACCTCAACACAGGTAAAGAATTCAAAAATAACCAATTGCAATGTATGTTTGTAATTCCAGTAATTATTGTATTGATTGTAATTGATTGTAAATTTCAGGCTGGTGTGTCTGTATTTATGAAACCTCTGCTCTACATATACATTTGTCAGACTCAAAGGAGGAAAACTGCCTGCTTCTCTCTTTACTTGGGAACATTAGGATGCTCAATGCCTGTGGCTTTTCTTTGGTCTAGAAGCAAATTGGGGATCATTTTTTCTCTGCTATTTCCTCTTGTGTTTTTCTGATATTTCCATAAACATATCAACATGAAAAGGAAAACTATCATAATGTAGACTCAATCTCGGTATCTTGAAACTGCTGCACTGTGTTCTAAATATTCTCTATACTTGGGGTCCTCTCAGTGCTGAATTAGGGTGTCCACCTCACTGCCTGCAACAGCAAGGCATAATTTTTTTTAATTCATCTTCGTCTCTTTCTCCCTTCCACTACCCCCCTTCCTTGTTTATGCTTTTCCAGTGGAGAGGATGGAAGTCGGTAAGGCAGTAGTTTGATATGATGGAGCGATTTTAGTTAGAGAACCAAAAACTAAACCATGACCAGTTTTTGTTTGACTCATTGACTAATTTTGTTTGACTCATCCTTTTATTGGTTGTTTTCTTGATAACCGTCTTTAACCATCTAACCTCCATTTCACTATTTCACTTTACTCATATATATATATATATATATATACTGTATATACTATATATTCCCCAAATATGGAGACCAGTATACAGGTATTTTGATTTGTCATTTGTTTTGACAATTGAAGACTGTTCTGATATTTTCAGCCTTTAACTACACATACAAATGATAACAACACAATACATTTTTGTGAAATAAGGAACTACTTGAAATGTATAAGATATTTTGCAATTATTGGTGATGTGGTCTCATTGAAATATATCCAAACATAACCAACATAATGCATTATTAAGCAAAAATTGCAAAATGTGTTGCTATTCATTGAGAATACATATGTAGGGCCTCCATATTCTAATGTATTATTAAATGTTTTACAGTATATTTTTCAATGTATGGCGATATATTTTTGTTGTTTAAGAGGTTGTCTTATTAATCTGAGCTGCTGTGTTAAGGGGATTTAACCTCCTGCTGTCTCTCTCTCTCTCTCCACCTCTGTCAGTGAGTCTGTACTCCTCCATCTTCGGCATTCTGCAGCTCCTCTGCCTCATGACCACCCCCGTGATTGGCTGCATCATGGACTGGAAGCTAAAGGACTGCGATGATGGGGACGAGAAGGAAGCCAAAAAGTGAGTCTCTCTCTCTCGCTCTCTCCATTCAAATTCAAATGTAAAGGCATATGCATGCGAAGGCCTATAAAGGCCTACGCATACATATACACACACATGCACACATTCACACACATACATGCGTGTGTGTATGAGTGTGTGTGTGTGTGTGTGTGTGCGAGCATGTTGGTGGCTGCCAGGTGAGAGCAGGCTAATTAAGCACCAGCCTTGGATGATCTACCTGCAATAGTCCCCAACCCTGTTCCTGGAGATCTACCGTCCTGTAGGTTTTCATTTCAACCCTAATTTGGCACACCTGATTCCACTAATTAGCAGCTCAATGAGATCTCTAGCTGTTGAATGAGGTGTGCTTTGTTAGGGTTGGAGAGAAAACCTACAGGACAGTAGATCTCCAGGAACAGGGTTGGGGAACACTGAAATGTTTTCAAAATAGTCTCCACAAGGGGTTGGTAATGCTTTATAAATGTAGCCGCTGGGAGCTCAACTGCATGCTTGTCAGGAGTATATTAGCTATTATTAACAGCCCAAATGTTAGGGACCTTCACAGGCCTACTGGAACCTGAATTCTCGGCCAGGTGTATTTGTAACGAGGGGACTAAGGTGTGGGCCCAAGTGCAAAGACAGACGCAGGAAGTGGGATAAACCAGGGGTTAGGCAACCTTGGTCCTGGAGTGCCGGTGATGTTTCTGGTTTTTGTTCCATCTGAGCTTTATTGTAAGAGTTTGATGGATGATTAAAAGTCTGAGCTTGAATATTCTGAATGGTGAAACAGTGCCTCCAGCACATGGTTACCTGCATTCATTACGCCAGATTAATTAAAATGAATCCAGTTCAGTAGTTATATGTTTGGATGGAGCAAAAACCAGGACTGTCTTCGACACTCCAGGACCAGGATTGCCTAGCCTACCCCTGGGATAAATGATAAAAATGGCAATTTAATTAACAAAGATAAGCGCACAGGTGTAAAAATAGACACAGCTGCAATAAATAAACACGGGTACAAGGAAAATGAAAAAGAACTGGAACTCGACACATGAATAACGAGAGCCACGAGCGACCACACAGGCAAACACAAGACCACACAGGCAAACACAAGGCCACACAGGCAAACACAAGGCCACACAGGCAAACACAAGGCCACACAGGCAAACACAAGGCCACACAGGCATACACAAGGCCACACAGGCAAACACAAAGCAGGAGACTCCCAGCTCCCAGACTGAGCAACTAAGGAGAGAACAGGGGCAACTTAAATACACAGACAAACAAGGAACAGGTGAAAACAATAATTACATAATAGGTGCAATCACAGACCCCGGACAGGAACCACGACATTATTACATCCGAAATGCATCAATAAGAATATGTGTTTCAAATATACCTGTGCATTGGTACAAGGCCCAGATGCCCTTACACACTGTTTTGTGAAAGTCAGACAGAGGTAATGGCCCTAGGGTTACAGACAGACTGGGAAAATGTATATAAACTACAACCAAAAGAGTGGGGGCATAGGTTCCTTTGCAGGTGGAACAGATGTATAAACCATTGTGCTTCAGATATATTCACGTACGTGTGCTAGAAATACTTCCCTCCATTTTCCCACAGGGGTCAGCCACAGCCGAAGCGCCGTGACCGTCAGATCCAGAAGGTCACCAATGCCACTCGGGCCTTCTTCTTCACCAACCTGCTGCTGGTTGGCTTTGGGGTCACCTGCCTGGTGCCCAACCTTCCCCTCCAGGTGAGTGGGGGCACGTAGCATATAGTGGTCCACCGGCGGCCCGCCCGCCACCAACACAGCTGTCAGGCCACCGGCGTTCTGCAAATCAGCACCGACAGCAGTCCAGGTGAAGTGAGGAAGTCGAGTTGTTTAAAAAATGCGAATTCGTTGCTGAACTGTCCTGCCGATAGCAGGCCGCTGTAGTGCCGATGTGTCAAATGCTGTCAGACCAACAGCTGGTACTCATGATGGTCCAGTAGGGGTTTACTTGCTGGGTGTGTTTGGTGGGGGGTGGGGGGGTGGGGGGGAGGTCAAAGGTACACTAAAATATATTTTTGTTACAAAATACCTTCTAAAAAAAATTGAATCTATAATATATCTATAAACTACAACATTATAAATGACTCAAAAAATGGGACGAGTAACCCGTATTGCATTTAAAACGCATGCAAATACGTATTTCAAGTGCAGTACATGTACTTGAAATGCTGTGCCTGTCCCTGTCCACTTGTGAGTAGAAAGTCACTGCTTGAGATACATTAGTGGACCTCTGGCTAAAACACAGAGACTCTAGGCCCTTTTCCCATTCATCCGGGCTCCAGATGACTCTGAGGAATTCACATTAATCCCGCTGAGGCGCCGACAGCCTCTCTCCCTTCCTCG
The DNA here is from genome assembly GCA_029718625.1 of Synaphobranchus kaupii. Taxonomy (NCBI): domain Eukaryota; kingdom Metazoa; phylum Chordata; class Actinopteri; order Anguilliformes; family Synaphobranchidae; genus Synaphobranchus; species Synaphobranchus kaupii. Next base: position 34,955,216 of record CM056389.1, on the reverse strand, counting down.
TGGTGCGCAGATACAAGGGACAGAGGCGTCCTACACCCCTGAGGTTAAATGTGTACGCGTTTAAAACGTCCTGGGGGGGTGAGATTTAAAAAAGAGGAACAGATTCAGCTCAGCTGTCAAACTTGCGGTTAGCAACAGCGTGGGTGTCCACTCCAACTGAAGGTCACGCAGACGGAGGAGGACAAAGGTTTCCCAATCAGACCAGGCCTAGGTAAGCTTACACAAGTCTCTTGTTTCTTTGTTGTTCCATTACAAGAGAGTAGACAAATATTGGGCTGACCCAGTAAAGGAGGTTCCTCTTTGTGAGTGACGGAAGCCTACACCTTTCAATATTCCTGAGAGGGTAATAATAGGATTGTTTGCAGTCGGCTCTGACAAGCTAGCACTTTGCTGGGTGTTCTATAGCCACACACGGGTGTTATGTTCACCTGGATCGACATCATGGCTGTGATTCCTATTGTTTCACTTTATTCCACTCAGAACAGGCTCCAAATTCAGGCCAGAATCAGAACCAGAACTAGCTAGCTACAGGAAAAAATCAGCTGACTGGCTAGTGGCTACCGTGAATCTCTCAACAAGACAATGCCTGTTCCAGCTCATCCTGGAAGACTTGTGGATGATCTATACGTTCATTTCGTTTGCTCACGCACCTACACGTGCCTTCAGTCTCATAGTAGACCATTAGCTACCTGGTTTCCAAATGTGAATTGGGAAACTGTTGCCTTGAGGTGTTTCTTCAGGAAAAGGCCCCTTGGTTGAAGTGACAATGCTTCCCCCCCAGTGGCCATATCTGGTCCCTGCAGTCTAGAAACAGCAGCACTACTTAAAGCAGCAGTTTTCCACCCCAGTCTTCGGGGGTCCCCTGAGTATGCTGGTTTTCATTCCAACTACAAGTGCAATCCCAGACTTTTAACAAGCTATTTCATTGTCTTAATTAGGTGCTTTTGATGTTTAAAGGGATTATTTACTCTTTTAAGCCACATTTTCAGAAGTAGCTATGCATGACATGAAGAATAAAAGTCCCATATTCACATTGAGCAATATTGGAAATAATTATATAAAGAGAAATAGATTTCTTCAACGGATCAATTTCAAGACAGTTGAATCAATAAGCTCCTCATTCTTATGTTCACATTGTGCTTATTGTGCTATATTGCAAACAATTACAAAAAGAGGTCATTTTTTAGCTATTCAAATTAAGGACTGAGGTGAGTCAATAAGCTCCTAATTAGGTACGCGTTGAATGCATGTTTAAGTGCCTTCATATTCCCCGCCTCCAAATCCTATTAACACAATGCATGCTTTGTATTTGAATTCTTCATTACTTAACAAATGGTTAGTTTTATTGGCCATGTGTCCACAATTTCACCAATTAGGAGCCTATTGATTCACCTCAGTCTTTAATGTTCCAATATTTTTTACCTCTTGTTTTGTAATTGTTTGCAATATAGCTCAATGTCATATTGTACTATAAATAGCTATTGCTAACATAATGTGGCATAAAAGAGTAAATGATCCCTCTAAACATGAAAAACACCTAAATAAGAAAAGTTAACAGCTTGTTAAAATTGTGGGATTGCAATTGTGGCTGGAAGGAAAACCAGCATACACAGGGGGCCCCCAGGGCCGAGTTTGAGAACCCCTGCCTTAAAGGACAAAAAAAACACACAATGCTACAAAGAGGGCTTAAAAGGGGTTGCACAGGGACACTGCTCCAGAGGTAAATGGGTTCTCTTTCTTGTTTCTTCTCTCCCTCCAGATTCTGTCTTTTGTCCTGCACACAATCGTTCGAGGGTTCATTCATTCAGCAGCGGGAGGACTGTATGCGGCTGTGTAAGTGTGATCCCTGAGTCCCAGGAACAATATGCATCAGATTGCCAGTTACATTGTCCTGTATTCTCATTAATTACCCTATTATGTCTGTCTGTTCTACTTTTTGTAAACTATATTGTTGACTCTTTATCTGTGATTTTTTGTGACAATGGAAGACTGTTCTGTTCTTTCAGCATATGCCTACATATCCCAACACGTAGTTCTAACCTGACATAAGAATCTGTTACTTAAAATAGACAATATATTCTAGTATATATTAAGAAATGTATTAAATAATAGAACTTTGTTAACAGTATAAACCAATTGTTGCTGCTTTGGTTGGACAAATCTGAGTAGGACACACAGAATGCATTTTTTAAACAAAACTGACAATATGTAGGCATGTATTGGAAAATATAAACATAAAAGATTTATATATATATATTTGGTGTACCTCCATATATATATATACATTTTTTTATATTTCTGTCTATATATATATATACGTATATCTTGTATGTTGATACTTATTATGTACAGAAGGGGGAGCTCTCTCTTCAACACCACATTGCATCCAG
>CM056389.1:34925326-34947826 GCA_029718625.1 Synaphobranchus kaupii | reverse complement strand
TCCTCGACACACTGGATCAGTGCCTTAACAGGATGAGCAACCTGGCAGCCATGTTTTTTTGTGCCGTTTTAACCCATGTTAAAGAAGACTGATGGAGAGACTGAACTGTTCTGTGAGGATGACCCTCATGTCAACATCATTTCACTCCATGCTTACTGCGATTTTATTTTACTAGTGGGGTGATCTGTGAAAGGGGTTTTCTAAAATAATTTATTTTCATGGTCGCAAGTCACATGGTCACAAGTATTGCCACTCAATTTGTCTCACAGATTAGGTTAAATTAATCAATACACAGTGGTTACGTTTGTTTAGTTTTTTTGATGCCCCAAACATAAAAAAGCAATCTTATCTTTTTTCAATGGTGCTAAATAATTGTAGCAATTCAAATAATAATGCAGTAGATGTAGATGATGGTTTTTTAAGGGGGTGACGAATGAGATCCCATGGTGATGGAGTGAGTTTGTGAGTGCTCTGGGTCTAACCAACCATGAATCTAAACCAGTTTAAACTCACCATAACACACAGGGGTGCAGTCCACAACCTCCTGACTGAGACTGAATAACACACAGGGGTGCAGTCCACAACCTCCTGACTGAGACTGACACACTGCACACTAGGGTGCCGCTAGTGGACCGCCGTTGTGCCCGTATGAAAATGCTGGCAGGCCGACAGCTGGCACAGACTGCGGCGCGGTGGTGGCTGGCTTGCCGGGGCGAGAAGCTCTCCTGAAGGCGTGAAGGCAGAGTAGTTCTCTGGCAGGGCTGTAATGCTCAGAGGGAGACAGAGTTAGAGGCAGGTGAAGGTCTCACACACAGAGATTTCAGGTATGGGGCTGCCGTTCCCTGTAGTAGCGTCCATGTGTTCAGTCCACACGTGCCCGCTTGCACTAACTGCCCGGTTCCCATCCAGCCAGCAAAAGCGCGGTGCCCAGCAGCTGCCCGCTAGCGGCCCGCCGTCGGCACAGCTGTGCGTCCCCCAGTGTTTCATAAATCGCCACTACAGCGGCCCGTTAACGGACCGTCAAGGTCAGGCGGGCGCGACGCTGTTAAAAGAACAGAAAATGGTTGCCGAAGGAACCTGGCGCTAGAGCACCACAGTAGTGGCAGCCCACGGTGCACCGATAGGTGCTGGCTCACTGTCTTACTGGGCAGTGCTCCAGCTCCAGTGCCACTTTCTGCACTTCATTCATGGATAGAGTGAAAGAGAAACAGAGAGAGAGAGAAAGAGGGAAAAGGAAGCGAAGGGAGAAAGAGAGGGACCGGCGTGCTCCGAACTTGTACCTCTTCCTCATTGAATTGACCCATAGGTTACTTTATTTAACTGGTCCTCCGTGCTGAGGACCGTCCTAATTCATGCTGACGGCCATAAATGGCCCCGCGAGGCTCGCTGGTGACGGGGGCAGTGAAGGCTCCTCTTAATCACGGAGCCCTGGCTTCTTAAAGACAGATGGATGGGTGGGTGCATGTGCACCTGGACCTCCCTCCGGAATGCAGTCCACCCTTCCTCAGGCCCGCCGTTAAAAAAGGGTGAAGGCAGTGATCTAGCGCGCAGCGTGCATTTGGCCTCTGGCCGCCCTCCTCTACCTCCTCCCCCCATGTCCCTCCATCCCAGCCGTCCTTTCATGTGACGTTCCCTCGTTCTGGTTCAGGGCCTCCCTCCTGGACGGGGGGGGGGGGGGTCAGGGGGGTGCTAGTATTAACCACAGTTACGTCTTAGCTGATGGACTTCTAGCCCTCTGCCCAGGTGCATTTGACCAGGGGAATCGCAGTATGACCAGGATTTGCTCATTAATGGAGCAGGTGTTTTCAGAGGAGATTCCCAGCTACTTCTACCATTCTCTTTCCCGGAATTTTAAAGCAGTCTTAGACAAACTCGCGAGGCTGATGAGAGGATGGTGGAACACCTTGGATAGTGTAGGAGGTTGTGGCGTGAGTGTGTGTGTGTGTGTGTGTGTGAGGAAATGAGCCCCATTGTCTTGTTTGCATGTGTGAGAGATGTGGAATAAAGTCCTCCAACCATGGGCTAATAAAGGCAGTGCGGTGTAGTGGACTATACAGCACCTCTGTGATGCTGAACCAATTACACTTACTCATCTGCTCCTTTTGTTCTTTTTGTTTTGTCTTTTGTATTTTGTTTCACAATAGTGTGTGTTCACTGAAGTCAATGGATATGCACCAGTAAAACCTACTGTAATCTGTAAAAGCAATAATTAAATTTGTCAATTTACTTGCAGTATGATACTGACCAGGTCCTGTGCTATCCGGTGTTTTCCATAATATAATTTAAGGAGTCATTTTATGTTTAAAGCAAATTTTTTACTTATACATTAAAATGCAGAAAGGCAAGCAGTATGCATGAGCAGTATGTACCAGTGCAGTGTAGTCCTTAATGTGGAGTTGGATACATAAGGTTGTGGGTTTGATAATTCTGCACATAAAATGTGCTAAAAAGTCACATTTGACAAGGGTGTCTGCTCAGAAAATAAATAATGCCAAAATATATGTGATGTTTTTCATATATATATATATCAATTATTTTATACATATTTAAATGTAATATTTTTGTATATTGTGTTCTTACTCAGATGAAAGTAGCAATAATTGATATATTAGGACAAAACTTTTGAAATAAATCTTTAAGAAGTTTGCTCTTCTTATAACACCTTCACTGAAAGCTTTGATTATTTTTGCTTTAGTTGCCCTGTGTCTTGACAGTTCTGCTGTTTTCATGTATGACAAATCATATGAATAATATCGACCATAAAACAATTTGACATAAGTTAAACTTAAGACAGGGGTTAGGGAAAGGATGAAAGGTGAAAATGGTGAGGTGAAAAATGTAATTGTCAGTGCAGATGGATTGGAAGGGAGGAGAGGTCTCTGCTTGACTAGCCTACCAAGCATTTATTGTGTTCAAGAAAGTGTTCCTTACGACACACCCTGCCAACTTTCTTGCATGTGTGTGCGTCTGTGTGTGCGTCTGTGTGTGCATTTGTGTGTTTGTGTGAGTGTGTTTCGCTGATTTTGTATAAAAAGCACTTGTCCTCAAAGAAAGAGGGATGTTTGTGTTTGCCTTAGAACACTAGTTAGCCACATAGCTTCCAAGTTAACCTGAAGACTCTCATTTTCAGCAGACTCTGTGGAAAAATATTAACCAAATATTAACCCAATAAACCATTTAATATTTTACAGGGTCTTGTAAGAAAGAATCTGTCAAATGAAGGGTAATTATTTTTGTGCGCATTCCTCTGCCACATGTTTACTATTCTCTGTGTGTGTGTCTGCGTATGTTTGTATGAGCATGCACACTTGTGTGCAGGAGTGTGTGTGTGCGTGTGTGTGTGTGTGTGTGTGTGTGTGTGTGTGTGTGTGTGTGTGTGTGTGTGTGTGTGTGTGTGTGTGTGTGTGTGTGTGTGTGTGTGTGTGTGTGTGTGTGTGTGTGTGTGTGCGCGCGCGCGCTCCTGTCCTCTGCAGTGAGCTGGAATGTGATATTACTTGTTACTGTTGGAAAACCACAGTAATTTGTTTCACCCTCCAGGGTGTGATTTTTGTGTCTGATAAAATTGGCACTATGAGTGTGTATTGCCTGGGTATGTCTTTGAATAATCAAACGTTTGTAAAATCTACAAGAGCTGCCAATTATGTCTGAAAAGGTAATGAATAATGGGTTGCCCCGAGGGAAGAAAATATCCAAAGCATCATGTTAGCCTGCTCACCCACATACATGCTTCTGTCACCAATATATGGGCATAGCAGTGTAAACTATATAGTAAGAAGTCTATTATACTCTGTAGGACATTGGCATCAGCAGGATTTCATGCCAGTGCTCAATCTGACACTGTCTTCTCCCACTGTATGGATGACCCATGTATCACGCGGGCAACTGGTTTCAACGCCTAGACCAGAGAACTACATTGCTACTACAGCAAGTGCTGCTTATGTCATAGATTAGGTGTAGCTGCTCCTGTTGCCACACTGTGTCCTGTGTTTAGCTATCCTCCTTTCCTGTGTATGCCTTCGTACGGAATATTTTTCATAACCTACAACCTCTCCCTGCCTGATGAAAGACTACAACACCTGCTGATTTTGAAACTCACTCCCCTAGAAATGCAGGTCTAGTGCCAACACACTGTAGCTCTGTTTAATTATGTATTAGCTTAAAGCCACTGCGTTAAAGCATAGCCTAAATGTGGCCTGGATGGCAGCGTTGTCAAGGTTTGATCCCGACTATGGGTTGGAGGTTGAATATGATATTGATGTAATCCATCCAACACTAGCATGTTAAATGTGGAATTAAAACGTCCATTCTCTCCATTGGAGAATCAATAATTTTATACAGCCTTAGAATACATTTTTAAATTTGATTATGAATTTACATTACATTACATTACAGGCATTTAGCAGACGCTCTTATCCAGAGCGACTTACACAACTTTTTAGCATTTTTTTTTTAACATATTATCCATTTATACAGCTGGATATATACTGAAGCGATTCAGGTTAAGTACCTTGCCCAAGGGTACAACGGCAGTGTCCTACCTGGGAATCGAACCTGCAACCTTTCGGTTACAAGACCAGTTCCTTAACCATTATACTACACTGCCGCCCTTGAATCAATGAATCAATCATTGTTCTAATCTATTTTATCGTAGCCTATCTATCATACAAAAAGGCCTCTTTTTTTACAAGGCATGTAGTGGCTGCGCCAGATTTTAACAAAAGAAGAGTAATTTGCCTACTCAGCCATTATGATAGTTGATGGTAACAGTTTTTGTAATTTTCTTCGATCATGATGCTATTGTTTTGTATAACAAAAGGCGCTATACTTGTCAGGATCGAGCATTGACAAGTCATTAATAATTCTGACAATGTGGCGGGAAAACAAACAAAAAATAAGTCACATTCAATGGGTTGTATTTCTGTACGGCTGTGACATGAACATGTGTGGGAAAGGCAGCAACATTGATTGACAGGTTAGACTAAGATACAAGAACCATGAAAATAATAGGTTACAGTGAGATGTGCTAGCCTTTAGCCTATTTAGGCTAGATTATTGTCAAATAGCCTAAATTTACGCGACACAGTGGCACAATAAGAATATGTCCCTTGTAACCACGTAGTTGATCCCAGATTTATTCAGCAACCTTGTGGAAAGTTCCTTTTACTGACGTAGCCTACACCAAAGTCATGGGGTAGACCAGTTGCCGGGGTCTGTAGATGGTCCTTCCCAAGATTTTGTCAGCACGATCGACCCGTTTCTTGACGTCACACTCACTTTGTCAGGACCATTTGTGGTTGCCGCGACGACGCCGCGCCCCCTTCGGCTCCGATCAGGAAGTGAATTTCAGGAAAATAGAAAACCGGAGCGAGTAGGCTATGTGACAGAAGGGAGATAGGAGGGAGAGAGAAAGACCGACGGAGGGAGGGATTGCAGCCCGTTTGGATCCTTATTGCTGTATATCTGAACCTAGCAGTAAATTACGACAGATCAGCAAGAATGCTCATTAAAGAATTGTAAGTAGTCTACCAGATTATTATTTTGCATCATTTTCCTCGAAATCAATTTTATGAGAAGCAAGCAACATAACATTAGCTAGCATTGTTGGCTTTGATGCAGCTGGATAGATTGCAAACCAGCAAAGTAAAAACGAGTAGCCTACAGCTTGCTAAAGCTTCGGCGACATTATAAACTTGACCTGGTTGATGTCTGCGTGTTTCCAGAAATGGTCTGTGCTGATGTCATTCAAGGATTCTCTCACAAAACTGTTAACGTTAGCTTTCCGGCTATCTAATGTCAGTGTTGCCTAATTATGGTTTATATAATAATAATATTTAGATCTGTCTCACCTCTTTCACAAACGGATTTCATTTTGAGGTAGAGAAAGAGACATCCATCCTCACTGCGACGCATCAGTGTTATTGTAGCACGGTGAAGGTGAACCCCGACTGGATATAAAGCCCGTGGAACGTTTTCAAATGGATGGCGCTCGTGTTTCCTTCTTTCACATTCCATTGGATTTTTTTGTGTTAGTTACGTGAAAAGCTGTGTAATTAAGTAATGAAACAGGGAAAACTGGAAGCATATTTCAGCGACTCAACATGTTTCGTAGGCTATAGAAATTTGAACGGGTGTTTGATTGGTTAGCCAATAACCAAGCAAATATGCCTGTAATACCAGCAACGCAGGACTTGCTTGGTGACTAGCGAGTATTGTCTTTTACTAGCTACCGTCTGTCAAACATAAAAATTTTTTGCATTGCATTGCATTGTAGGCTATATTTCTTGATTTGTGTCACCGGCAACGACTGTGGTAGGCTAAACCTACTCATTGCATAATAAACATGGTTGCATGAAAGGAAGGGCATTTGTTACAATTTTGCACAGGTTGTGAATTTAACTACAGTTGCAGTAGCTATGCCTCGTAAATTTGGTAATGAAAATGAGTACTGCTGGTGGACGAATATGTCGACCACACAGCGTCAACTGAGCCGTTGCCGATCTTATGTAACCATTCACCGGGGAAGGAGCGCAGGACGGCTGAGCCGGTGCCAGCTGAATTTTAAGATTTTCTTGGGTTTATTATTGCCACAGTGGTGGCGAGGTTAGCTCGCTAATAAATGCACACTCATCTCTCCCGTGCCGTTTTTAGTTCGTGAGTCAGACCGTTAAACTAGAGTAGGCTACACTCTTAAGAGGGAATATGGAGAGATAAATCATAATGGGTGGACCAGTTCGTGACACTAATTATTGCATTGCCATGCACTGCAAATTCTAAAGTTGTGTATAAGATCTTTGCTTTTTTGTTGCATAAAATGCATTGGAATTAATTCCTTTCATCTTCCTACTGAAAAAGAAGTGGAATGGAATATGATTATTAACCCCTTTTAATCTCTCCATATCAACTATGTGGTCACATGCCATAGTGATAAGGAGCAGTTAGCACTATCCTGGCCATAGCTATAGGCAAAGAGGAAAAACAGACGGACAGAGGTCACACATGACCAACCACTAGCAGGTTCACCGAGGCCAAGTCTTTTTAGATAAGGAATAATGCATTTATTAAATAAAAAAAGGGAACTGGAACAAAATATGAACACACTTTAGATAATCATGTCACACTATAACATCAAGTACAAGCCTTCGGTATTAAAAGTAGGTGTAATAACTTGGATGTGATGACCCATCTGTCATTTTCAAGCCTAAATTATTCTTCTAAAGGGTTGTAGCATAACTGAGGCATCACAGAGTAATTTGTATTCATTTTCGACTGTTTTAACTGTCTTTCCTTATACTAGTGTGTATTTATCATTTGTCTGTATCATGGTGGTTTTCTGGAGAAGTTTAACATGAGGTGCGTGTATGGGGAGTCCAAATACAGATTGGGGGTTTGTGGGAATTTTAAAATCTTTAGTTTTTAGAAACTAAACTCAGTATGACTTGACTTGAGGGATCCTGGTTATTATATACTATAGTATGTAATACGTGCATATATGCATTGTATGTGTACGAAGAATGTGCATTTTTCCTAAATAAATACAAGCAGTAATATACATGTGTAGGACTTGCCAAAGGGCAGGGCCCTATTTGGACTGTGCAACCCTTCACTACAGACTACGCTATCACTCCTGGAAAAGCGATATGAATGTGGTTACTTCTCTTGGCTGGAAGACCTTGGCAAATTGTATCTCAATAGCAGAGGCCATGGAGGGCCATTGTTTGAAACCTACAGAGGGCCTGACCCTGATGCACCTGTCTGCAGACAGGACGGTGTCAGTTGCTATGCCACGGAAATCAGAAAATCACTGCTACATTGGATCTCCACTCAGGAAAATTCACAGTTTATGCAAAAATTTGTATTATGGTCACCTTTTTGCTCTTGAATTCAACCTGTTTGTTAATTGATTCAATGCCGAAGTCTTCAGTGACCCTTACTTGATTGGTCGAGGTCTTGAACCTTAAAAGGCATAGTAAACTTTGTTAGACCAAAATGTCGTATAGCTACCTGGCCCTGATATGAGTCGTAATATTCAAGCTCACCTTTATGACTTGCTCCAGTGGTCAGCAACTGGCAAACGTAGAATGACATTTTTTGTCTCTCCATTCACTCCCATTGCATAGCGAAAAAGGTCTCAAAAGCACACTTTTAGCAAATAAACAAATGCATCCGGAACCGAGCGTTTGAAAAGATAAAAAGCTCCATTCGTGATATTTTACACTTTTTCCAAACAAAGGTTTGGAAGAAGATCCGGTTGTTAGTTTTTTTCCTTCGTTCTTGCCCCCGTAACAATCCCACTCACTTCCTGAAGTGTCCGTTAGTAAACAAACCGAGCAGCAAAGAAGCTAGCAACAGTTAGTTCTCAGAAAATAGTTGGTTCAAAAGTTTCAAACGCTCGGTTCCGAATGTCGTGATTTTGTATATCTGCTTAATCCACGTTGTTTGCATTCGTTTATGTGCTAAAAGTTTGCTTTTGAGACCTGTTTCGCCATGCAATGGGAGTGAATGGAGAGAGAGAAAACGTCATTCTTCATTGGCCAGTTGCTGACCACTGGAGCAAATCATGAAGGTGAGCTTGAATATTACGACTCATATCGGGGCCAGGTAGCTATACGACATTATGTAAAAAGTTCACTATGCCTTTAACCACAAGACTGCAGAGTCGAATCTCAGGTCGTCAAATAAAGTATACTATAAATATGCACATCTAAAAGTCAGCACTTGTGTCAGGGTAGAGGTGAATCGTAAGAGCAAATGTGACCCCACTAGCAGTTTAACGATCCCAGATGATATTTATTTGCTGCATGAGGAAGGGAACATTTGAATCAGGTGGGTCTTCTTCAGGTGAAGTTCTGAATCACAGGTACCTGTAAAAGCTGCTGGGACAGGTTCTTGACCTAAATGGCTACAGTATCACTTGCATAAATGGATGTGAAAAATGTCAGCTCTGCAAGCTACAAAGGATACAAACAAATAATAATTATGAATGGTGAACTGAAAACACTATTGCCTCTGCCCACTGAATGGTCAGGCTTGGACACACTCCTGACTCAGACACAGTCCCAACTCCCCCATGCACCCTTAGGGAAGAAGTACTGAAAAGAAATTTAAATTAAATATATATTAACAAGACATTACAGCACTTCACAATATATGGGCAAATAAATAAACTATTATTGGCGCTTTTATATTTTAAAGAAAATCCAGTGCCCACCAGAATTATTGGCAACCTCAATGTATATGAGCACAAAGGGCAGGATTAAATTCAGTTTATTGTTTATCAAATGTCTTTTATGCTCAGAAAAATGCGAAAATGATACAGTTTAATTGTGATACCGTTGATCAGAGGAAAACAAATCTTTAATGTGAGATAATTTTTTATTTTGAAGATGTGTGTCACATTTATTGGCATCCCTGTTTTTAGTACTTTGTGCACCCTCCCTTTGCCAAGATAACAGCACTGAGTCTCCCTGTAATGTTTGATGGGATTGATGAACACATAGCAAGGGATATGAGCCCATTCCTCCATACAGAATCTCTCCAGATCCTTCAGAGTCCTTGGTCCTCGCTTGTGTACTCTCCTCTTCAGGTCACCCTACAGATTTTCAATGGGGTTCAGGCTAGGGGACTGGGAAGGCCATTACAAAACCTTGATTCTGTGGTCAGTGAACCATTTTTGTGTAGATTTTGAGATATGCTTGGGATCATTGTCCTGTTGGAAGATCCAACCAGGACCCACTTTTAGCCCTCTGGCAGAGTCCATGATGCCATGTATCCTAAAAAGGTTCCCAGGGCCTCACACATCACATATCCACTATCATACCTCACAGCGGGGGTAAGGCTCTTTTCTGCATAAATATGCCTCTTATTACAGCAAACTCACCATTGGTATTTATTGCCAAAAAGCTAAGTTTTTGTCTGACCATCGCACCTGGTTCCAATCTAAATTCCAGTAATATTTAGCAAACTTCAGGCACTTACGTCTGTTGTATGATGACAGCCGAGGCTTTCTTCTGGCAAGCCTTATGGCTTGTAAGCATAGAGGTGGAGTCTAATTGTACCTTTGGAGACTTAGTAATTCTCAAACTGTGATCCTTGGAGAAATGTTTGCCTCGAAGCATCAAACTACTTGTGTCTACTTCCAGGCAGGATCATCACAGCTCCAGTTGCTTTAAGCTTTTTAATTATTGCCCTACTGGTGGAAATAGGTAGTTTCAGATATGAAGCTATTTTTTGATAACCACTGCCTGATTTATGAAGGTCAACAACATTTTGTTTCATTTCATTTGTGTGTTCTCTGATCTTCTCCATATTCATGGTTTTGGCCTGTTTGTCACCTCATATTTATAACCCAGTGCAACACGAATTTGAGTGACCACATAATAGTTCCTAAGGACTCAGCTGTGCTTAAAAAAAAAAGTCAAATATGAATGGCAATATACTTCAGTTACATTTTGGAAGAATTTTTTTCTTTTAATAATTTTACTTGAATTAAAGATGAGATGTTTCTCATATTTTGAGTGTAAGGTCATGCTGATAAACGGCAGACATTTTTTATAGCCTTTTTTGCTCATCTTTTCCAGGGTTGACAGTAATTCTGGTGGGCACTGTTAATTCATCATAAAGGGACCCTCTGCTAACCAGTTGCGCCCTGGAGTGTTTGATTTCAGTCCGCACCATTACAATTTCTGAAGTTTGCATATAGCACATGCTTTAAAATGTATGTAGAGCAAGCAGTTTGGTTTAAGTGTTCAGGGATGAATTTCTGCAGCATGCTACATGGCTGTGTGTAAGCATTGCTTCAGCAAGGAAGTAGTCTCATTGTCATATGGAAAGACCTCAGCTGACATGCACAAGTCTATGAAAAGTCCTCGTTTGGAGGGCTAACAAGAAAAATGCAGAAGTGAATGTGGATACATTAGAAGATGTATATTCTTGGTCAGGGGCGTCAATCTCCAGTCCTGGAGGGCTGCAGTGCAGTTTCTCTTGGACTCTCAAATAAATGATTTCTCACTGAAGAGCTGAAGCATGTGGCCCTCCCTGTCTATAGTCAGACACCTCTGTTTTGGGGATTTATTCAGATTTATTTTATTTGTACACCTTTCCCATAAGACAGACTGTCTTATTGTCTTTAGACATTCTTAAATGTCCTGTCTCAGTCAAACTTCAAACAATCAATGTGTAGGGAATATTAATTTAAATCTATACATGGGGCGTCACTTACGTATGTACTGGAATACGGCACTACCATCATTATACAACTGGTGGCATAGTTTTTGTATAACAAATCAGTCTCATAAAATGTTACATACTATTTTCAAAAGAGAATATACTAACTAAAAATGGGCAACTTCAATTAATTAAATTAATTATCAATAAAATTACACATTAATAATTATCTTAACAAAATCACATTATTATGTATCCAGTTAATACCGAATTAATATAAATGATTCAGCTAAAAGGTGAAGGTATTTGGGGAATCCCTACGATTATCATTGGCTGACTCAAAGTACCAAACAGAGCAAAGCACGATTCACTACTATAATGTACAACAAAGTGTGTGTGTGTGTGAGTGTGTGTGCGTGCGTGTTCGTGCGTGCGTGCGTGCGTGCGTGCGTGTGCGTTGGGCACACGTGGGGGTTTCCATGTTCTCTTCCTTGTCTCGGACACGTGTTCAGAGAGAACAAAGAACCTAAAATGGAGGGACGTTTGAACCTAGCTTTAGCTGGAGCTAGTGAACAATGGCCCGTGGACCATACCGAACACATAAGGACAACCGTAAGGTTATCTGTGCGTGTGCGTTGAGATCAGCGTGCAGTGTTAAGATTACAACCGGTTAGTGTTTAATTAAGACAGATCACATGCAAGATATGTTCTGTGCATGATGCATTAAACCTAACGCAGCGCGGTGGATGGCTTACAGCCATCCACAGTAAAATGGTAACACTAAACCATTCAATATCACAGTTACATACATCCTATCACAAACATGTTGCGGTTGCTAACTAATACGCTATGCCCAGTGTTACAGCCTTACTTGAATCAAGCCCTTTAAACGGTTTCTTCCATTCGAATTGCAATGAGATAGGGGAACCGACCGCCTCATCTTGGGTCCCTGGAACTGGTTTCTTTCGTCGTCGGGGTTACAATGGAAAGGGGAACCGGTCGCCGGTTGCAGTTTGTAGGGGTAGGTAATGGAACCGGTCGCATTAATTCACCCGAAATACGCAGCATGATCCTGGTGCAGACCGCTTGCCTCTTTGGGGACTCACCGGCGGTGCTGTGCTGCAGGATCAGTGGGTGCATGGTCCGCTTAGTGGTTCTTCTAGACCACCGGGTGCTCGCGATGCCTCCTTGCGTCTAGTCTCCGGTCCTCAGGGGGCAGATGAGCCCACCTTGCTCAGTTGGGTTGGCGTCATGGTTGCTTCCTTGTGGAGCGAGGGCTCTTCCCCAGGCATGCAGGCCGCATGGAGCCATGAGACGAGACAGTGAAGGCCCTGGGAGCCTTGAGCGAACAACTGAACTGGGAGAACTAACTGAAGAGCGGCCGTGTTGCCCTTTTTATAAACTTTATTGCCAGTCTCGCATTTCCGCTGCATTGCATTACAGTGCGGAAATCACAACCGGGACGTCGTCCTGCGTCATTTGCAACGTGGAGGAGGAGCCTCCTGTGGACTGTATGGAATTGTAGTTCCTGTTGACCCTACAAATGTGATTAGTCTGACTGAGAGCCTGCGGATGTGGTTCTGAGTAGCAACCTTCCGCTGATTTACATGATTGTGATTTGAAACCACTCAACCACATTCAGTACTGCTGTGGACAGGCTTGCAAAAAGGTCTTTGGGTCCCTACATGGTGACAGAAGTACTGCTGATATGTTTAAGGGGTTACTGGTATTGTCCTGGGGGGAGGGGCAAGAGCTGAGGACACACCTGTTCTGCATGCACAGTCTTTGGCGTGATGACTGGAGATTTGCAGAGAAGTAATCCTGTCAGAATCCAGGGTGTAGGCCAGGTGGGGGAATGGGATATCAACAAACCAATCGGTCGGTATCACGTACGCAAGCAGAAGGAACAACTGTATTAGGCTAAGATCCTAGCATAAAATCCTGGAAGGACGAATGGGGCGAGCGTGGCAGTTGTTTGTGTTAAGCAAACGGAATCAAACGTTAAATATCCTGCCGACAAATAACAAGTCAAAGGCAGATAATAAAAGCAAAATAAATAGAAAAAGGAAGAAAGGGTTGTGCAATCTTGTGTGATTATATTATGTGATCATCTCACTCTCCAACCTAAACACACATTAAACTGCAGAAACAGTAATGAACACAAGCATACTGTATACAGTATATACCTGTATATACAGTGTAAATGTACTTCAAACAAAAACTAGCCAGTTTTCTTCCTCTCCATCTTCTTCTGTGAGGCCTGCAGTCAGCACTGACACAGCAGACAGGCCTCCGGGCTCCTCTTACACCAATATCTGTTTTAATAAAATATTCAGGGCGGCGAGAATGGGAGCGGGTACAGATTCATTACCCCGTGTGCAGCAGCTCGAAGGGAAACCGAACAACGGCTTTAATTGGTTTCTGGAGTGTGAGGTTCTTCAGGATGCGCCCTTCGCCTTGGCGCGGGCTTTTCACGGTAATGACATGGAGAACGCCTCCCCACCGGTATTCAGGGATCAGACCGCCACGGTCGGCTTTGTGCAGTTTACACCTCGCCGTCTTCCAAAGTTTCAAGAAGCCCAGAAAATTGGAGCTGATAACATTGATTACAGGGTCAATTAAATAGTAAAACAGTTGAGTGATATCTGGTTCCTATCCTTGATTGGAAGAGGGCTTTCCCTGTTTCCTTGTCTTCTTGAATGCTGCAGAAGCACTCAAAACCTAGTATTGCACTGCTTCACAAAGGCTTCTGGAATGCCCTGTTATCCTGTGTTTGCAGCCAGTCCTGGGTCCTGGGTTACACAGATAAAGAAAATTTGGTTATGATGACGTAATTCACAGTTGCATTTTACGCATTTAGCAGACTCTTTTATCCAGAGTGACGTGCACAGCTTACATTCTTTTTACTTACAATCAATTTATACAGCTGGATATATACTGAAGCAATTCAGGTTAAGTACCTTGCTCAAGGGTACAACGGCAGTGCCCCAGTTAGGGGTTGAACTCCCAGTCTCAGAATTGCAAGCCTTGTTGCCTAACCATTATGCAACACTGCTGCCCTAATGATAGAAACGCTGGTCCCAGAAG
The DNA here is from genome assembly GCA_029718625.1 of Synaphobranchus kaupii. Taxonomy (NCBI): domain Eukaryota; kingdom Metazoa; phylum Chordata; class Actinopteri; order Anguilliformes; family Synaphobranchidae; genus Synaphobranchus; species Synaphobranchus kaupii. The sequence goes on along the minus strand of CM056389.1, from coordinate 34,933,576 downwards.
AAGTGGAGATTGCCCTGCCGTGCTCCTGCTCTGTGGGTTTGTGTGTTGTGTCATAATGGGTTGTTCTCTCTCTCTCTCCCTCTCCCTTTCTCTTCCAGTCGAGTGATACTGCCCATTTCGGTGGAGGAGGTAAGTGCTGATTTTGTGTTTCTCTGTGTCCTCCTTGGTCGTGTTATTCACATCGGTCACTTCATCTTCATGGCTGCGGGGCTGACCTCTATAAGTTGCACAATCCACAGGCTAGACTAGCTTTTGCAATGGTAATAACACAAATGCACAATGCATTCTTAGTGCTGTTTTTAGTAGAATAATTTGTCCTTTAACTTTTTGTGTTTTGGTGTTGTCATTCACAACCGAAATTGGCTGTGGCCTTGGATGTTGGTTTGAGTGTGTGCGTTTGGGTGTGTGTGTGCATCAGCGTGCGTGTGTGTACATGCTAGGGTACATATGTACATGAGAATGTGTGTATGTTTGTAAGTGCAATAATGTATGCTTGTGTGTGTGTGTGTGTGTGTGTGTGTGTGTGTGTGTGTGTGTGTGTGTGTGTGTGTGTGTGTGTGTGCGTATATTTGCCTGTGTGTGTTGTACTGGCAGCTGACTCATTCCATTCAATGCTACATTTAGCGCCATCACCCTGGGCTCTGCGTGTGCTGCCTTCTCTCAACAATGCAACCAGAGGTCTCCTGAGAACCTGTCAGTGGAAGTATGTGTAATGTATGATGACACTGTCAGCTGTCTTAGGGGAAATGTAGTTGTGACACGGACAAACAGTAGCGACACTAATAAGCAACAGTAATGTTGGTGCTCTACAGTCGCATCACAGGCACACATTGACTGCAAAATGTACTTGCCAAACCCAGGTCCATGCTCATTTTCGAATGGCCTCATCTCCTGACCTGTTAGTTGCACTGACTCAAAATGTGCTGTGTACATTCATGCGAGTGGAGATTGTTTTGCCTATCGGAGGTCTGCTGAGTGCATTTCTTCTAGTTTATTGTGAGATCGGTGTGCAGAAATAATAAACTAATGCCATGTACTAAGAACATAGCACTGACAAAATATCACAAGTATTTCTGAGTGAGAAAGGTGCTCAGAAATCTACCACACAGACAATAAAGGCAAATTAGCATGCAAGCGAAGCTGTAATGTCGGAAGAAAACTAAATAAATAACTATAGTAGTATAGACAACACTGTATCATAATGTCTGAATAATATCTATGTTTGAAGTTCAGTATGTATACATCCTAGTCATTTTGCTGTAAAGAGGCTGCAGGCTTGATTCCCAGTTGTGGCACTGTCATTGTAACCCTGTGTAAAGGATTTCACCTGAATTGCTTCAGTAAAATACAGCTGTACACATGGACAGTGCGTAAAAATGTAGTTCTAGAGCATCTGCTAAATGCTTAAAATGTCAATGTTTACTCTTTACTCCCAGGTGAAGTGCATCCAACGAGCAATTCAAGTTGAGACAAATGACTCTGTGCAACTGTGTCACCAGCCTCTCCACAATCAGATCGGTTTGAGTTTTAATAGCAGGCGGTGCCACATCCTCTGCAATTAATTTTTTGTAACGCTGCAAATCTGTGATTCTTCCACCGTGCCTTTTCGACGGTCACCCTGTGCACAGAACTCTCAAATACATATTTAATTTGGCAGGTGCTTTTATCCAGCGCAAACTATTTCAACTGCCCATTCATGAAGCTAGATCGCAGCTGGGGCATTGTGGGGCATTGTGGGAAAGGAGCCTTGGGTAGCTCCAGGGAATTGCTGCGCTTTCATACCCATAATCCCCTTAATCCCGAGTCCTGACCACAATCTAACAACCACCAACCTACAAGTGAATTTCAGCTGTTTTTTTCAGTTAATCAAAATAATATGCTTGATTAACCATGCACTAAATTTGACAAGTTCCTGGCACTGTTTTCCCAAAGTACAAACAATAGTTTTTGTCCCTTTTAAATTATATTTTAGGAATTTAGCAGGTGCTCTTATCGAAAGTGACTTACACCTTAACTTTATCTTTTTACATCAATCCATTTTAACAGCTGGATATTTACTGAAGCAATTCAGGTTAAGTACTATGCTCAAGGGTATCAAACCTGTCGGGAATCAAACCTGCAACCCAGCTCCAAGCCTGATTCACTAACAAATATGCTACACTGCTGCTCTGAAAAAGATATCAAAAATGTTTTGGTGGTGCACCAATTTTTTTATGGTGCACCCAAATATTTTATGGAAGTCGTCTTTGAGGATCACATTAGGACATGTACAGCATTATCACTGTCTGTTCTTCAGCAGTTCCTCTAATAGGCCTTCCAGTGAATCATCCTTTCGGGCAGGTAATTAGCCGGCCAGTTTTTCACATTGCTGATAAGTCAGGCCGTCAGCCTTCAGGTCAGAAAGCCTGAAAATCAGGCAGTCATCTGGCCACTATAGGGGTCAAATAGTCAGCCAGTCAGTCACCCAGTCATTCAGCAAGCCAACCGGCCAGTAAATCGGTCAATCAGCCAGTCAGTGCGATGAGCAAAACTGGCTTAAAGACTAGTGGCAGGTTGGTTAACACGGTGCTGGTGCTGGTGCTGAATGACAGGGTAGCTTCAGTCTCTGGAGCGCAGGAAGCTGACAGGCCATAGAGACAAGCTGGAGAGATAATCCCTCCCACATTCCCAAATGCAAAAATGCCCTTCTCAGAAAACAGGATTCACCGTCTTCACCGTGACTACTGAACAGAGGGAATGCAAAAAGCTGCAGCACTGTATGATGTTGTGTGTGTGTGTGTGTGTGTGTGTGTGTGTGTGTGTGTGTGTGTGTGTGTGTGTGTTTGTGTGTGTTTGTGTGTGCGCTACTGTCCTCTGCAGTGAGTGCGTGTGGAGGACTGTTGAGGAGAGGTGAGAGACCTTAGGTTCTCAGGCTGGTGCCGAGGAGATTCTGTCTGTCAGCTCCTCTGATCTCCTCTCTCTCCGCTCTCCTCCCTGTGCTCTCCGTGATTCAGCACGCATATCGGCGAGCTCGGCTGTATTAACGTTAGCGTGTCACTGTGACACGGGGGGGAGGCAGATTGGCCCCAGTGCAGCGTGCCTGAGCTTGCGTGACGCTTGAGGGGAGTCATGAGCGGCTCTCTGAGCCTGTGCCCTCCAGCATAGACTGCCCGCGACCCCACGCAACCCTGGGGTGAGGGCAGGGAATGTGTTTGTTTGTGTGTGTGTGTGTGTGTAGCAGAATGGAGCCACGGGAGACATTGTACTGGATTGTCGGTTCTTTGTGCAAAGCTGGGTCGGGCGCTACTGGTTTTGGGTCGGACTATGGAAGCGGAGTTTCACAGGGGGTCTTGGGCGTGGCATTGAGCCGGAGCTAGGTGTTGAGACGGTGCAGCATGTTCTCTTTTCTCCCGACAGTCTCGCGTGGCACCACGTTCCCTGCTGCTTCATCGTTTGTGTCACCGGATCGGGGATGCTGCTCTATAAATACAGCAGATGCTTCCTGCTTCCTACTCTACCCCCCCCCCCCCCCCCCCCACCGCCTCTGCGTCTAAGTGTGCTACAGATGAGATGTACAGACAGCTAAAAATACTCTTCTCTACATCGAGTGGTCTCACGCGCTCGGTGAAACGCGCATGCAAGCGCAACACAGCCCTGTTCCAAAACGAGAGAGAGAGAGAGAGAGAGAGAGAGATTTGAGCCAATTTGTACAAAGCTGAAAGAAGGAGAGCCACAGGAAGGGCTCGAGGAACAGAAAACGCGACTGGGGGAAGAGAGAGAGAGAGAGAGAGAGAGAGAGAGAGAGAGAGAGAGAGAGAGAGAGAGATGACTCAGTGTTTAGTCAGAACTTGGTGGAACAGGACGAAAAAGTGATGTTGAAAGCGCAATTTCCCCCCCCCCCCCCTCCTGCTTGCGCCATTTGGCACCGCGCCGTGTGTACTGTTGCTGCGAGGACAATACCAGAGCGGGATGAGGTGCTGACACTCTGCCAGGGCGTCTTCCTGGTGGGTAGAGTGGCAGGGAGATGTGGCCGCTCTGCCAAACGGTGATATCAGTGCAGCCGCGCTGACCTTGTGACCCTCGTGACCTGGAATTCCACAGCTCATATCTTTGCTGCTCGATGAAGGCTGGACACGGAGCTGCTTCACGTGGTGACTGTGAGGTATAACAATAAGGGAAACTGGGCAAAGAGGCTCTTTCAACTCCCGGGTGGGACAAATGAACTGTATGTAAAGAGGAAAGCAAGCTGGATGAGAGCGTCTGCTCAATGGCAAAATGTAAATAAGAGGTGGCTGCCCTCCCAGACTGCCATAAATGGGGTGGTTAGAAGGTACATTCGTGTCGCCAGCGCTCCCACAAGGTGACGCGTAAGTTTCCATAGCTCCCCACAGTGTTTCTCTTTCTCTTTTTCTCCTCTGATAGGCCTCTTGGCACAGTCTTTTAGTGTGCACTCGTGCCGGGTATGTGGTATGCAATGGACCTGTTAGTCATTATTTTTTTTGTCCATACATTGCTTTTATTCCTGCTTTTATAATTGTGTATAAAATGATTATGAGAGTTGTAAAGCAACCGGAATTGATGGAAGTATGATTTGAGAAAACAATAATATAACCTTAGACGATTACTACTAAAGGGATATTCTGCACTTTGACATATCTGCGCAAGTGAGTGTGAGTGAGAGAGTATGTGTGTGTTTGTGTGTGGGTTTTCCTTCATGACTGCCCACGTATATATACTGTGTGACAGAATAGTATAAAATGTTCCTGTGTGTATGTGTGTGTGTGCGGGGTGAGGGTAGGTGGTGGGCGGTGATTGTGTGTGTATGTATGTGTGTGTGTGTGTGTGTGTGTGTGTGTGTGTGTGCGCGCGCGGGGTGAGGGTGGGTGATTGTGTGTATATGTGTGTGTGTGCGTGCGGGGTGGGGGTAGGTGGTGGGGGGTGATTGTGTGTGTGTGTGTGTGTGTGTGTGTGTGTGTGTGCGGGGTGGGGGTGGGTGATTGTGTGTGTGTGTGTGTGTGTGCAGGGTGGGGGTGGGTGATTGTGTGTGTGTGTGTGTATGCGTGTGTGTGTGTGTGTGTGTGTGTGTGCGTGCCGGGTGGGGGTAGGTGGTGGGGGGTGATTGTGTGTGTGTGTGTGTGTGTGTGTGTGTGTGTGTGCGGGGTGGGGGTTGGGTGATTGTGTGTGTGTGTGTGTGTGTGTGCAGGGTGGGGGTGGGTGATTGTGTATGTATGTGTGTGTGTGCGGGGTGGGGGGTGATTGTGTGTGTAGTACGCAGTACTGTAGTGGATTAAAGGTGATTAGGACATTGTGCTGTGTAACGTCACTGGATGTGAGGAGGGGGAGTGAGTGAGTGACGTGAGAGAGGAGGATGAGGGAAAAGAGACCAGCAAACGAACGAGGAGATTAATATGATGGGGAAGGAAAGGTGGCAGAATTGGGTGAAAGAAAATAATTATGTATGATAGATAGATGAATGAGAGGAAAGGAGAGGGAGAAGAATAATGAAACAGAGGTGTCAGAGAAGGACAGGTGGGGGAGAGGGAGTGATAGAGAAAGGTGGAATGGTAAGAAGGATTTGGAGAGGAAGAAGATGAGATATTTTTGCTAGCCTACATAAAGAAATGTTGCTAGCCTATATAAAAAAATTTTGCTGGCCTACATAAAGATATTTTGCTAGCCTACATAAAGACATTTTGCTAACCTACATAAAGACGTTGTGCTAGCCTACATAAAGACATTTTAATAGCCTACATAAAGTATTTAGCTGGCCTACATAACCCCCACATTTTGCACCCCAAAACATACACCCTGCACCCCAAAACCCTCTACCTACTCCAAATAATTAAAAACTTCTGGCCTACATAAAGATATTTTGCTAGCCTATAAAGACATTTTGCTAGCCTACATAAAGATATTTTGCTAGCCTAAGACATTTTGCTAGCCTACATAAAGATATTTTGCTAGCCTACATCGATACATTTTGCTGGCCTACCTAAAGACATTTTGCTAGCCTACCTAAAGACATTTTGCAAGCCTACATAAAGGCATTTTGAGAGTTCACATAATGACATTTTGCTAGCCTACATAGAGACATTTTGCTAGTCTACATAAAGTCATTTTGCTAGCCTACATAATAATATCTTGCTAGCCTACATAAAGTCCTTTTGCTAGCCTACATAAAGCCATTTTAGGGGCTTACGTAAAGTTATTTCGCAAGCTTACATAAAGACATTTTGCTAGCCTACATGAAGACATTTTGCTAGCCTACATGAAGACATTTTGCTAGCCTACATAAAGACATTTTGGACTGTAATGCTATGTGCTGAATGCTCAAAAGTCGGTCGGAAGGAAGGATGGAGGCAGATTTCCTGTGAAACAGTCCCCCTGTCCTCTCTCTTCTCTCCCCCACATATCTCAGTACCAAGTGGGGCAGCTGTACTCCGTGGCGGAAGCCAGCAAGAACGAGACGGGGGGTGGAGAGGGGGTGGAGGTGCTGAAGAATGAACCCTATGAGAAAGATGGAGAGAGGGGCCAATATACACACAAGATCTATCACCTGCAGAGGTAAGTCCTGCCTAGGTATGTACACACACACACACACACTACTGTCACATGCACATACTTTCATCCATACCACCAGTCACCAGTACCTCCATATGCCAGAGCCTCTTGAGCTGTCATGCTCATAACTGTACCTGGGGCACTGCCTGCTGTCTGTTTTGGTACATTAATATACCTCCAGCTCTGATAATGTCCCTGTCCGCACTTCTCCCAGCATCTATTTTAAATATTGGGATATTCTACCCCCCACCCCCAAAAAAATAAAACGCTTAATTCATTTCACAGTCTCGCCATCTCTTCTCTCCTCTTTAGCAAAGTTCCGACATTTGTGCGCATGCTGGCGCCAGCGTCCGCCCTCAACATTCACGAGAAGGCCTGGAATGCCTACCCTTACTGCCGTACCGGTGAGTACACGCGCCAAAACCTACACCCTACAACCTATAGCCTACACCACAAAACCCACTACCTACTCTAAACCCACACATTTTGCACCCCAAAACAAATACCCTACACCCCAAAACTCTCTATCTACTCCAAATATACTCCAAATAATTCAAAACTCCACACCCTACACACTACACCCCAAAACCCACACCCTACACCCCAAAACTCACAACCTGCTCCTCATAACTGAAAACCCACGGCCTACACCACAAAACCCACACCCTGCACCCCAAAACCCACACTCTACACCCCCCCACACATACACCGGACCCAGGTGTGCACAGCGGGAGAATGGGAAAGGGACAGAGGGAGGATATAGGATAACAGAGAGTAGAGAAGGAAAGGACAAGCAGGGGACAGGGATCAATAGATCAGGTTAGAGGGATGGGGGAGGGATGGAGAGAGAGATAGAGAGACAGAGACAGAGCATAAGAGTGACAGAAAAAAGAGACAAAAGGAAAAAGAGATGGACAGCGCAAGTGCTGTCACTATACCCCCCACCTCTCTCTCTCTCTTTCTCCCCCTCTCTCTCTCTCTCTCTCTCTCTCTCTCTAGTGTGAGAGACTGTTGAATAATTGACGTGGCTGTGGGGACAGGAGGAGTGGAGTTACAGCAGAGAGCAGGGCCACGCTACAAAGACGCAGTATGAACACGCCACACACTACTGCACAAGCAGGCAGGCAGGCAGGCAGGCAGGCAGAGTTTTAGATGGATGAGTGGAGAGATGGATTCAAAGACAAACCGGTTCACCCTTTTACTGTTTATTAATATTTATCTGTTGATGATATCTGTCTGTGCTGGGAAAATGCAGTTCATTATTTGAATGTTTATAGCACTGCTAATCATAAATTGAATAAGTACTCAGCATGGTAATACTTCATAAAAGGGCTCTGAAGGTTGATGATGTGGAACAGATGATCTTAATGGCTCTCTCTCTCTCTCTCTCTCTCTCCCTATTCCTTCCTGTTTATTTTTGCATTTGCATGTGAATTTTGCATTTCCCTTGGGTCAGTCATCACCGTAAGTACCCCTCTATCTGCGTATTTTGGCAGACACATTCACACATGCACACACACACACACACACACACACACATCTGCACCCAAAGTGCCACTGACACACATTATCTGCATTCAGAAGCACTCTCTCATAAACGCACACATCTCCTCATTCATACGCTGTCTCTCTCACACGCGCACACACACACACACACACACACAAACACAGTCAGTCACAATGGCTGCCTTGCAAACACATGGGCCCCTG
>CM056389.1:34837826-34920326 GCA_029718625.1 Synaphobranchus kaupii | reverse complement strand
CCAGGCGGAGTTAGACGGAGAAGCCCAGATGCACTCTCAAAACAGATGTGCTAAAAACAACACATAACATGTCATTTTTTAACACACCTCTGGTTTTAAGGGCGACACATTTTGTGTTACTTTTCAACACAGTCTGTGTTAAAAATTCTCCTTTTTTAACACATAAATTGTGTAATTTGTACACAAAATGTGTTGAAAATAACAGAAAATATTACAAAAAATTGCCATAACTGGTTAATTTGAAAAACATTAATACAAGAATGTAGTCTTTCTATTTTTTACTCTCTCCATGTTGCTTTATAATAATGGCTGTGGAAAACTGGGGTTTTCTTTTGTGTCTGTAGATGCGGGTGAAGGATCCAGTGAAAGGAATGGTGGCTTTAGAAGACTGAGGCTGTCCCCTTGTGACTGTGAGTGCTGCTCCTTGGACTGGTAATTCATGGGAATTCTGGGGAGTAAAGACACACCATTAAGACTTAGTTTTAAAGTACAGACACATTGTGCAATTGGGAAGACTGGGAGTGTTTTTATGGCTGTGAACTATCCGATAACACACACAGACGTGCACAAATACAGACACACACGTAAACAGGCATGCGCAAACGCACACGGTCGAACATGTACACAAATGTATATTAAGGTGCCAATTATTTAAATATATGTAATCTATGATGTAAAAAATTCAAATGCTATATTCTGTGTTGTATTCATAATTATAAAAATATTTATAATGGTAAAAATGGACAAATTAACCCATTTTCTCTATCTGTCTCCCTCCCAGACCAGTACCCAAAACACCAGCGGTATCGCCTCTACCACTTTTATTGGCACACCATCTCTGTGAAATTGCCCCCCCCCCCCTCTCCCTCTACTGTGTGGTACAGTCCTCTGTGAGCTGCCTGTCTCCTCTCCTCTCTGCTCAGTGGGTGGAGCCAGGGGTGGGGGGGGCCTCCAACATGGCAATCGCAAGTGCAAAATGACCACACACTAAATATAACCAGACAAAAGAATACCACCTGTAATAACTCCTGTATATTATCCAAGATGTCAGTTGTTTGAAAAATGGGATGGCGGAGTCTAAAGATTAGTTTGTTTTTACTTAATGAAGTATAAATATGTATATGTATGTTGAGAGACAAATTATTATGGGAAATTTATATCAGGGTTTTTATTTCTTTGTTCTGTACGTTTTCCTGTGTGTTACGGACCAAGCTGAATATTATCAGTGTTTAGTTTATCAGGTTGTGGTTTCCCCTCCCCGTTGTTACATTTTTCTCTGATAATACTAAAGTACTCCCCCACTTCCCTCCCCACCAGAACCCCCCACCACAATTTTATTTTCCAGGTTGGAGTTTGTATTTTATTTTGTTGTTCATTGTCAATCAGAGACAAACTAATATTACATGTTTAACGGACATAAATGCCCCCTCTATCTAACTTCTTGCCCCACTGCCCTGCCCTGCCCCCTTAAATTTGCCCCCAGGAGTAACAAGGCAGGGGGCAGATACAAGTTTTTGGACCAGTGATCCTGGCTGGTGAGTGGGACATGATGTGGCTTGGGGCAAATGCATGCTCTGTGCTCTGTCTTTTGGTGAAAGAGGTTAGAGAGTGGTCACATCCCTGCGTTCACTCTTTTTTTACAGGGTACTGTTTGCAGTATTGTGAAAGACTTCTCTTGGGGAACAAGGAAACACTGTGTGTTGTGCTGTGCTGACCTGCACTGTAATGCTTACTACAGGGTCACTACTATCAAGCTCTTCATTTAAGAAAAAAAAAAGAAGCGTATATCTTGATTGTAATTTTTGTTTGGCTGTTTGTGTTTAGTATATCTGTTTGTATAGTTTTAGGATTCTTGGTTTCCGTGTTTAGTCCTCTTTGTGATAAGTCATTGCAGTCGCTCAGATTGCCTTATCGACTCCTCTTTCACTTTTTCACCTGTCTTTGTTGACCTCTTCTTGTTTTACTTTGTTTTTTTTCTATTAAGCTACAACACATGCAATAAGTGTCTCAATGAACATGACTTACACATTCCTGACGGCTTTTTTTTCTTTGCATTTAAGAACATGTAGAAATGGTTCGCTCTCTTCATATGTAATTCCCAGATCTATCTCTCCCCCTCACTCTCTTAGCCTTTTGGGAACAGATGTGGGTCTCCCACCCACCTCCCCAGGGGCTGCTGACATGAATCTGTAAAAGATTACAAGAATATCCTATGCAGCAGGACCACAGAAAACCTAAGATTATTTGGTCTTAACCCTACAGGTATCTTTTTTGACATGTTTTGTTTTCTATGGGAAATTAGGTTGAGGCACCTTTTTCAACTTTGTCCAACTACCATATAGGGCCTATAGTCCAATGATAAGTATACTGTGTGGGGTAGATTGATGGTTGAAACCCTATTGGGTCCAACTGTTCTGATCACTGGGGCTGGAAAGTGGCCCTGAACTCCTTTATACAACTCTGAAATATAAAGGATTATTTTATCCAAGTGTTAGCAATAACTTGACCTCTTATCTTTGTATCTCTGTGGTCTAATATATATAACCACACATATTAAAAATAACCTTTTGTGCACAAGCTGCAACTGTCTGGCAGTGAGCTCAGCGTGGAACTGTTCCCATATTGTAGGGTAGGGGAGTTATGGTCTGGGTTCATGGGTTGTGTGTGTGTGTGCGTGTGCGTGTGCGTGTGCGTGTGCGTGTGCGTGTGCGTGTGTGTGTGTGTGTGCGTGTGCGTGTGCGTGTGCGTGTGTGTGTGCGTGTGCGTGTGCGTGTGCGTGTGCGTGTGCGTGTGCGTGTGCGTGTGCGTGTGCGTGTGCGTGTGTGGATAAAAGACAGAGGTGAATCGTTGTATCTCTTGGTCTCTCAGTCTGTACATGTGTCCACAGTGGAACTGTGGGACATTCACACCGCAAATCCTACATTTCTATTATTAATCCCTGTCCCAGCTCTGTGCAAATCCATTAGCAATACAATACTGCAATGTCCCCAAAAGCTTACCCCCCAACATGTCTCACGATGTTGTAAAGAGTAGAAAGTCTATTTATGTAATGATATGGATCCTTTATGAAAAATCTAATAATGGAGATGTATGTACTGAATTGTATATAGTCTATAAATATATGTAGATGAAGACATATATAGGTAAAACTGTCCTGCCAAATGAAGAGGACACTGACGCCCAAAAATCCACCATTCGCAATTTTCTCAGATCCACGGTCAGCAGGGCCTTTGTGTGAAAGGTATTCTGGAAAGGCTGTGTACCTGTCCACATTCCCAATCCAGATGGGCCGGGCTGATCAAAGCTTCACACAGAGATATATTTCCTTTCAGAGCTGACTGCTTTGTCTCAGAATTGTCAAAATGGAGAAAATGACTTTCTACCATTTGCTGCCTGTTTTTCCTGATTTCTTTTTATGTTGATTTCTCTCATCTGCTGCTCTCCCCTCTTCCTCTTCCACCACTGTGATGATGTAGGAGGGACAGAGGATGACAGGTCAAATGAAGAGCTAGGGATGGGAAGAGGGGTCTGCAATTATATATATATATATATATATATATATGCAGATCCTTTCCAAAAAATGGAAAAGTTGTTTTTTTCCATAATTCCATTCAAAAAGTGAAACTTTCATAGATTATAGATTCATTACACACAAAGTGAAATATTTCTAGCCTTTATTTGTTTCATTTTTCATAATTTTTCATTTTTCTATTTCAAGAAATTAGAATAGTGTGTCGAAAATCAGCATTTACTTCAGTTATTTCAGAGAATGATGCTTTGTGTGTCACACTCTGTACGTAGTGGTTTTTGAAGCACTGACTCCAGCCTCAGTCCACTCCCTCTGCATCTCCGCCAAATTTTGGAATCGTCTTTGCTTGACAATCCGCTGAAGCCTACGGTCATCTCTTTTGCTTGTGCACCTTCTCCTGCCACATTTTTCCCTTCCACTAAACTTTCTATTGATATGCTTGGACACTGCACTCTGTGAACAGCCAGCCTCCTTAGCGATGACCTTTTGTGGCTTACCCATCTTCTGGAGGGTGTCAATGATGGTCTTCTGGCCAATTGTCAAGTCTGCAGTCTTCCCCATACTGAACCAAACTGAGATACCTGTCCAATTTAACGACACACCTGTAGAAAAACATTGTAGGTGTTTTGAGTAAATTAGATGATTAGAGTGTGACAGTTTAAAACATTCATTCTCTGAAATAACTGAAGTAAATGCTGATTTTCGACACACTATTCTAATTTCTTGAAATACTGTTTTGGGGGTTTTCTGGAGCTGTAAGCCAAAATTATGAAAAATGAAACAAATAAAGGCTAGAAATATTTCACTTTGTGTGTAATGAATCTATAATCTATGAAAGTTTCACTTTTTGAATGGAATTATGGAAGAAAAAAAACTTTTCCATGATATTCAAATGTTTTGGAAAGGATCTGTATATATATATGATGCTTATAGTAATTGATACTGTTTGACAACTCATGAAAGCAGGAGAAACTATTGAGTTACAATGCTGCTGATAAGACATTTTAATTACTTGGGAGTATTTTTTTCGCAGTTAGTCTCGCCAAACCGTCATTACGATTGAATTAAGTCATCGTCTTTATAAACCTCATTGTGGTAGTTAACGAGAGCTATTGCACACAGAGAGCTAGAGACGCAGTTTATTTGGAGCGCAGGTTTTTGCTTTGCTGCAGCCCAGGCATTATGCTGAGTTACGCTTGCGCGGGCTTCACCCTCACCCCACCATGAACTCCGTCTCCCAAGAGGCACTCTGGCAGTGGCGTTTTTGGCAGGACAGTGTATAAATCTATTTTTGTTCTGAATGCCGTAGTTACGTTGTCTGACTCTGAACCATTCTGATCTCTCGTACAAAGGCAGCTCTACCCCCACTCCAAACCCTTTCCTCTGGAGCTGGGTGGGGAAATCACAGAATGGAGAGGGTTATCTGGCAGGGGAAGGGCATGAAATTGAAAGATTTGTAAAGTGGATCTACAGTAGGAAGGTGACGTGAATATGGTTCATTCTATGCTGCCCGGACTCGCGGAGAAAATTGTACCCTCCTGGGAAAACATTGTCAGTCATGAGAAGTATGGCACACTCAGTAACATGGAACGAATGGTTCAGATGATTCTGTAGATGTTGTTGTTAGAGCCCCATGCTTTGTAGCTAGGATGATGAATTCCATGATTTTAGAATTCCAAATTGGTCATTTTTTCAATTTTTGTTTTATCTTTTGTGTCATCTGTTTTTCTTTTACTGTGAATTTGTGCCTTTTGTCATCTTATCTTCCAATAAAGGTATATTGGAGATGTGAAAAATAAAATATATAACTAAAAACTAGTAAAGTCTGATTTTCTGGGATTCTGTTTTGTTGGCCTTTGTCCATTTTCTTCAATGTAACGTATATAATGTATTATTGATGGCGTAGTGTTTACTTCCTTATAGTATTTACACATCTTTACATTTTCAAGCAGACTGTCTTAGTTGGCACAGTTCATTTCTTGTTCAGCTGTTTAAATAAATTTGGCACCTAATGTGGGACGTGAACATGTCCAATTCCCACACTAATATAGAATGCTCAGTGTCCAATTATTTACAACTGAGCACTGATTCAGGAGTGGGTAGGACAGGACATCTGCAGTTCTCCTCCAAAACACATGGTGTCACCAGCTGCTTCTTTTCACACCCAGGCCCCGACTCCAGCTAAGCTCCATAGACTAGAAAAATATGGACAAAGTGACTGTGGCGTTAAAACACGAAGATCGGTTTCCGGGGCACGAAGTAGAGGAGGTGGTAGTGGAGGAAGGGAGGGTGTATTTTTCGAGTATTGGGATGCACCCATAAACTGCAGTAGAGAGCAGGGGGATCCTTATATGATCATTACGTCCGGGCCTTCCCTTGCTCACTTCCCTCGAGGGATCTATCTTTTGACGCAATTTGCTACGTGCAGCAAGCAAACTTAAAAGGTGCCCTGCAAGGGAGGATTGATGAGAAACAAACCAAAACGGAACTGAACCGCCCTCACAACATAGTTGAAATGTGACTGCCGCATAGTTCTGTGGTGACTGACAGAAGACCCTCCATGACCGCCCACTTTTTCCACGTGGAGCATTGCATTGTGGGATTCCCTTCATGCTGGAAGCTTGCATTTTATACGCTTGGTGGAAGGGAGGATAAACGAGGGAGCGAGGGAATATAATTACTCCCTCCCCTTTATTAAATTGGATCCGAATCACACTTGGTGTGGCTGCCATATTTCATCCTGGCATTTTGGGGATTCGCCCCTTGAAGCAAGGGAAGGGAACGGCAGGAAGAAAGGATACATTTCGGATCCGAACGCAGCCCTGGTCCAGTTCGTCCACTAAGCGCGTGAGATACTAGTGATGCTCTGTAACTAGTAAGTACCGTAGACTGTCCCGGATTGGTCCATAAAATATTAAATATAGTTCCCAAACGATACAATAATAAATCGAAACATGGGAAGACATTAGATCAGTGATATTCATTCCTGATCCTGGAGGCTATGCTGGTTTTTGTCATTACTCGGTACTCAATTGATCAATTAAAGCAGCGGATAACACAGTTAATTCATCACACCTGGTTTCTTGGGTCTGAATTGGTTGCTGATATTAAGGCGAAAACAAAAACCAGCATAGTCTGCGGCCCTCCAGGACCAGGGATGAATATCACTGCATTAGATGAAGAAAAATGCAGAGGTGTAAAATCCAGGTTCAGAAAGTAAAAATCCTCCCCAGTATTTGGTTCCAATCACCTGGATTTGTAAATAGTACAATTCTTCAGCTGGTAGGTATAACTAATTAGTGAAATCAGCTGGCTGAATTCATGGGTGGAGGAAACACATGGCGGGACTTTCTGACACCTGGATTTTACACCTCTGGAAAAATGTATTGACTTTGTATTTTGACCGCATTTGGTACCATTGACTTGCATTGAATAACAAGTCTGAAAGACCTATACTGGAGCCAACCGCACTCACACCAGAGAGCAACGCTCTCAACAAGACCAGGAAGTGTGCTAAGCTTGCATACAGTGGAGTCGGAGAAAGAGCTTTCATATGCGTCTTTGACATGCAGTCCACTGGCGCCTGATCGACCAGCAGGGGTCACTGGTCAGAGTGCAATTAACTCGGATCCCAAACTGACTGAACCCTCCCATACCCTGGGCTACTTAATGGACGACGGGCACTGGCATTCGATCTGAAACTGGGGTTCATCCACAGCATGCTGCCTTAACCCAATGAGCCACCCAGCAGCCTCGGTTTGGATATTTCGACCACAATTTTTAATTTTCCAGATAATATAAATTTTCAGTGTTGCTGGCTTTATTTATCTTCCATTTTTTAATATTTATGAAAAATGATTGAGTCCACAAAGGTTATAGTTTTCCACTATATTAAAAGATCATCATGTTATGTACACATTTTATATAGAGGTACCTTTTATACATTCTTTGCAGATTTAAAGGGATAGTTCACTTTCTGGATTTTTAAAAATGTTATTTCAGTTTGGAAAATGCAGTTTTGTGAAACTAGTGCTGTCAAGTCTTGTTAATTCAATGTTGTTTTAAGGTCTCTCTCATGCAGTAATCTGCTTCTTTTCACGCGTTGTAGTCTAATGTTGATAAAGGAAGCTATGCCACCTAAAGTACAGCAGTTCTCAGGTTGCATGTTCCATAGGAAATAGTGCCAACTGAAAGTAAGAGTAACCTTTTTCTTTTTAGAATATGAAAAAGAAGAAGCAAAATCAGGTAATATACTCACATGCAACCTCTGGAAACATAATGTCACTGTACACGCTGCTTTGGAGTTACTTGAAGTGCATTTTCTTGCTTTAGACCATATACTCCCAAATTCCTAATACCAGCCATTATGAAGCCAGTAGGTCATCAGAAACGTCTCTAAATATCTAAAAACGGGTGTCTTATCCAAAAAGGGCTGATATGGGTTTAGGTTTTTGTTTTAGCCCTGCACTAAGACATCCCTGATCTATACCAATCAAACACATGCATTAAAATTGAAATAACGCTATATATAATGTTAAAATAATGTTAAAAACCTCCAGAAAGTGAACTATTCCTTTAATATTATTTTTTAAGTTTTCCAAAACACGTCACAATCCAATTTCTTGCCTCATCATTGTTCAAAATCTCTCAAAACAATATTTTCAGTGTATTTTGACGTCATCAGGGCGCCTAACATGTCACATGCATGTTGAGATCCAAACCCTTGATCCTTCATCTCCCTCTCCCCCTCAGTCTCCCCTGCAAACTGTAGTGTTATCTAACCTGATGGAGCCAAAAGGCTTTAAGCTCTTATCCAATCAGATGGTGGCAATCAGAGAAGAGAAGAATATAGCCATTCTTTGTCGCCAGATAACTGGATAACTGCATAATATGCAATAAAAACTCCTGAGTCTAATCTGGATTTGCAAAGCAGAAAGGAAGATTACAGCAGTAAACCCAAGTGTATGGTTTTTGAAAAAAATTATAACAACCATAAGTGTGCATTCTGTAGTTACACATAACATCACCATCGGGGTCAGAGCTGGTTGGACCCAAGTGACATAAGCCCCGCGATTGCCAGGGGTCCCCTAATTATTCTAATATATGTATGTATATAATGTTGAGTTTGGGTACCTAGAAGACTTTGAGGGGCCTACTCAGGGCCCCTAAAAGACTAGGACTGGCACTGGTAGGGGTTAAGGCGGGGTGCAGGTGAAATTATTAGTGATGTGACAGACCCGATGACAATAGCTTAATAGTTTTTTTAAATAGTTCTTTAAAACTGAATTACGGTTACAACACAGTATGACTTCAATGACAATCCTGCCAAATAAGAAACTTATTACAGTTACATCGCTAAGGCTGACTGATAATGTCACAAAAGGCCTTTAAAAGAATAAGAAGAAGAAGAAGAAGAAGAAGAAGACCAACTGAGTAGACTAGTCTACTATCACATAGCCTATGTTATCTGTAATAACACGTTGAACTTTTTTGTTGCTTTGTAAATTATCTTGCGTGATGGTTATTCGTGCATGATACAAGTACTTCAGTAATAAATGTTGGCATTAATAAGATAATGAAATCAGTTGAAAACTGAAACAACCTAAATTGACAAAACTACAAAAATGCATAAGAGTGTTATGGCCATATTTCCCTATGTCACATTCTGATATAATTCAGGGATTTGTTTGTGATAATCGCATCATTCATTACCCTCTTAAGATCAGTATATTTCAGTTTTTTTGTAGGTCTGTTGTACAACTTAGTCTTTATGCGTGTCGCTGAATGGTCGCATTGTTGCTGTGTAGCCCAGGGCGCTGCTGGATTGGCTAAGGAGGAGGAAGTGGAAACAAGCACAATTAAGGGGGGAGTGGATGGGCAAAACACGCCAGAGAGCGCTACTTGTTACAAGATACACTTGCCTGCCTGGAACACCGAATCTGCTTTCTGTGACACAGAATCCGCCCTGACAGGTAACCGTACACTGATGCCATGGAAGAGTTCGGATATGTGCGTGCTGCAAAAAAATAATGTCATTTGGCTGTTGATGTTTCCTTGGCAAGAGGATGGAATTTATGATAGCAAGCAAGGCTAGCAGGATAGCTTTTCATCTTTTAACTAACTGTGACCTAACTATCTAACAAACAGTCAAGCTATAAATACTTTTATTTGGCTACTTAGCCAGTCCAGTGACTGCAAGATAACACGGTTAAGTTAGCTAACGTTAGCTGCCTGTGTGGTTTTGCTGTTCCTGAAATCATTAGCTAAATTAACAAGCTAATTTTGGATGTCCCGATGATGGGTGGGGTAACTTATAGATTGACAGGCTTCGTCGATGTGTGCTGTCATTAAACAAATATTTTATGACATCAACCGGGCTTTGTCATTTAACGCTAGCTAGCGCTAGCTAACACTTACACCATCCCTGCAACTTAGCTACGTAAGTTAAACTGTCTTGCTGGCTACCTAGTAAGTTAGTGTAGCACCGGTGTAGGTTAGCTAACTTAGCTAGCTCTGTTCATAGAGAATATTACTGTCGTTGTAATTTGTCTTTATTTTTAGGCTAATATTTGTCGTCAACTAGCAGCTGACGGTGAGTTTGCTTGCGAAATTGCTCTGTGGTAAACAGTAAAATATGACATCGCTCGGTGACAGCTGGAAATTGCAGTAGGTTACAGTATATTGCTACACAAGGCACTGTAACTTTAGCTGAGTAGCTGGTGGCCATGAGGTTTCCTTTCTCATTAACACTACCAAGAAACTGACTGGCTTTTCTAAGAAAAGCCAGTCAGAATGTTGTTGGCACATCTTCTGTCGCGGACACTTGTGTCAGCGTTAGCCTGGAGAATAACACTAAAAACCAGATAATGCTAGATCAAAATTACTGGCTAAAACTAAGCTGCATTTTAAGTGGTTGGCCACGTTTCTCCTTACAAATTTATGTTAGCACATGTACAGCGGACGGTAGCGAAATTGGCCAATGAAAATAAAGGGTTGTGGAGTGCGTATGTGGTTACTGGTTTCACGCTGATACTGGAATCATTCCTAAATTAAGCCTTTGAAACCCAGTGTGGACATCAAGACAATCTGACGTCTAAACCACTATTTAGTTAGCTAGGCCTAAATTCCAAGAATATTGCTATGGGCTTTTCCTGCAAAGAGCCTAACGTTAGTGTAATTACTCAGCAGCTACTGTAACTAGGTAATTAGCTACCAATGCAGTCTTTTAAATACTAATATCTTTTACAGTATATACCCTGCATTTCCTGAGCTCTTGGTGTCTGCAGTTAAAGCCTTATATCTCTGAAATGTAAAATGGTATGGTCTATCTGGTAACCTTCTGTAATAGCCCAGTTTTTATGTTTATATATGCAAATCATTGACGTACTGGATTTGACTTGAAAATGCCAGCGGTGTGCGATTCAAAGATTCAACTCTGAAGGGTTAATGAGTATCAGGCCGGTGTTCAGGGAACTCAACATTATTGGCGCTTTCTATTTCATTTCTGCTGGGGGCCATCTATTGTGAGAAAATCAGTGTCAAAGCAGAAGCGATCAGTTTGACAGTTTCTACTGGATTAGCTCAAAGCCAGAAACTAACAACTCCCATTTCTGAAACGTTGGTCTCATGGCCAAAAAAAAAAAACATTACAAGATTCCGCCGTTTGCACTTAACCCCCAGAAATTGCAGGAGTGGAATAGGGCCATGGCTAGTTCTGAGACCCTGGATGTGTGTTGTTGGCCAACCGTAAACAATGAGCTCTTAAACCTCTTTTATTTCAGTTCAGCTTATAGACATTAATTATGGATTATACTGTATTAAAGGGAAAAAAATAATGCCCTGTAAATAACTTTAATATATAGAGTGCCTGCATATTTAGTGGCTGTGAGTGTTTGAATGTGTGATTGTATGTGTGTATGAGAGAGAGAGAGAGAGAGAGAGAGAGAGAGAGAGAGTGTTTGTGTGTGTGTGTGTGTGTGTGTGTGAGAGAGAGAGAGTGTGTGTAAAGAGAGAGGGAGAGATGGTGTGTGTGTGTGTGTGAGTGAGAGCGAGAGTGTGTGTAAAGAGAGAGGGAGAGATGGTGTGTGTGTGTGTGTGAGTGAGAGAGAGAGTGTGTGTAAAGAGAGAGGGAAAGATGGTGTGTGTGAGTGAGAGAGAGAAAGAGAGAGAGAATGCACGCATGTACACATGTACAGATTGTGTTTGTGAAGCTCTTTGTGTTTCCAGGTGCGAGGATGCTGGCAGGGAGGAGCAGTAGCCAGGGGGCTTCCAGGGGGAACTTCAGGTATCTACCTGCTCAACCTTCTCAGGAACATCACCTTTGTGCTGTTCCCTGCTTATCTCCTCAGCCTGTATTTACTAGCCTCCTCCCATTGCCCTTCCCCCTCTTACTGTCCCTGCTGATGATATGCGTGGCAAAGCAGTGGTATGAGCACGTGCAGCAAACAAGGGAGTCTATATGTTGGAGGACCTACGTGCCGCCATGTGAATGGTGTATTATGTCATTATCATTTAGTGCTCACACACCGTGCATTATGTTCCTACATTGGAAGAAGTTAGCTTACATTTAGTGCTTTATTGATGATGCGCTTGTAGCCGCTGGTTTGGGAATGTTATTAGCCAGGTCCGGCACTGTTCTTCACATAACTCTGGAAATTATGTTCTCTCGTAAATTGCTCTGGATGAGAGCGTCTGCTAACTGTAGACGGTAATCTATTGCAATGTTGTATAGTCACAAGCCATACAGTGAAATAAGGACACTTTAGGAAAGGCTTAAAGTCCTGCAGAGTGGTATGGCTCCAGTAGGGGGGAAGGGGCGGGGGGGGCGCAATGCAAAGAGTAGCTTAAGGATCCTGTGAACGCAAATCATCATTTTAAAAATTGTTTTAACCAACGAGACAAAATACTGCGGCAATGAAGCAGGTTATATTTGGTTGAGATTTTGAAAGTTGTAATGCTGCCTGCTACAGGAGGATTTGGTACTCATCATTAGGGGACCATGTCTGCAATCGTTTAATGCGCTGCAATCAAAAGTGAACTTGAATTGAATATACACACAGATCAGGCATGCCGTAGACTCACAGTGTTTGTGTTTAGAAACTAGATGCATAACATTGAAAGGAAATGATATTGTTTTACTGTTTATAAATTTAAAAAAAAAGTAATTATACATCTTTACCTTGTGACTAATTAGTTAACACTGAAAACGTGATTACACAGGGCCTTTAATCTCTCACAAGACCAAGACAATAGTCTCCCCTCCCCCTTTCCCTCTCCTCCCCACTTGTCCTCTCTTTCAGAGGAATGACTCTTAAGAATGTGCATGTGACGGTATTACCCAGCGGAGGGGGCCACTACGGGGTACTTAGGGATTAGCTCGTTTTTTGTAAGGGTGCATTTTGTCTTTTATTTAGTTCTTTGTTCTTGTGTAACAGGCTTTTTCCTTCTGTTTTTCGTAAAAGCCGCTGTCTTAATCCGTTACCCCAGAGTCCGTTATACTGAATTGGGCTCCACACAGTCATGACACAGTCATTTGCTGAGGATTTATTAAAATGTCCTGTCAGGCACTTGTTTATCATGGGTTTTTCCCCTACAGCCACTCTTTTGAGATTTGGGGAAGGGTGATATTGGCCTGTTCTGCCCTGCCTGCATTTGCTTGTCTGTGGCCATATTCACTGTTGTATTTGTTTTTTTGCACTAGTGTTTGGGAGCCAGCACTAGTTGGAATGCATTGTTTTCCTGGGAGAATGCGGAGATGATAATCAGCTTTTGGCATTGGCTTGTTTTATCTTATTTTGCTAATCTGAACTTGAGCGTTTCCCTTCCTAATTGTCACTAATGCGCCCCCATCGTTAAAGGTCTCTGAGCTTGTAACAGTAGAAGAAAATGTTAGAAAAAAAGTTTTGATTCCAATTGGACTCATAAACTCTTAGAGTTAACAGTGGTCATTTTGCTGTGATGTGCAACAGCTAGTCAGTGTGTGCTGTGTGAAGCTTGGGTACTTTGACTGGTTATTCTCTGGTGATTAGATTGGCTATGTTTGCTGTATGAATCTACGGTACTATGTGTTGTAACATTGTATGTGTCTTTATTACTGTGATTATTAGACCGTTTGATTTTCATTTCTCTTATCCAATCACATTAATGAAGACACAAATGTTAAAACATGTCATTTGAGTGTTGTGAAATGGGGTATGGATCTTAAAGTGCGTCCTCTCAACTTTAGATACTTGACCTTTGTTCCTGTAAACTTGAAACATTTAAAAATTAATTCACTGTAAAATCCTAAATTCACCGCATCTCTTTCTTACACACACACACACGCGCGCGCGTGCGCACGCGCACACACACACACACACACACACACACACACACACACACACACACACACACACACACACACACACACACACACACACACACACACACACACACACACACACACACGTCTCTCACCCATGAGTGTCAGAGGTCTCCTTGTAATGAATGGGCCAGGCCAAGGGGAGGTTAACATCAGTAGCAAAATTTGAAACATTATGAAATGACTTCCTATCTGCCTGATCTTGAAGCCAACATTCCAAGGTGTACAGAACAAAAATCCTATATCTATCCTATAACAATAGTCTTACTGAGCAACTACTTTTAATAAAGTATGAATAAATAGCATTTTTCTAATGATGATATGAATAGGCATCCCAGTAGAGTGAATGGTTTAGAATAAAAAGTCAAATAATTTTTTTGACAAGGTATTCAAAAATGTATCGATTCTCATTTCGGCCTGTCCCTCCATTACCAATAAACATTTTTACATTTTTTTAATATGAATTTTCTACTTAGAGAGGGGAAAAATTCCAAAAGAAAGCTTATTGGGATGTGTCTTGATGATTTTGACCTGGAAATGTACTGAAAATACAAGGTTACAGCAAACTAACAATCATTTAAGGCCAGCCTAATTGATGCTAAGTGGAAATAGTGTTGCCAAAATATATTTAAATACATTAATTGATGCAAACTACTGGTATATGATGTATAATGGCTGCCTGAATAGACAAGTGAAAATGTGTCCCTTCCTTACCATTTGTCAATGTCCTTCCGTCACCATGATCATCTGACTTTAAACCTTGCCCCATACAAATTGAGCAGCACAAGTGGCTTACCATTTTGCATGTTCATATTTAAGTGGTAATAGTACAATATGAAAGAGAAAGATAACCCTTTTCACCTCAGGAACTGTATGATATGCATGTCTGAAAAAAGTGTAAAAAACAGACGTTAATTTTGCGTCTCTCTGTTACCGCCCTGCTTTTTATAAATTTTACCCCCAAGAAGTTGTTTCCCCCCAAACTTTTTTCCCTCAGTTTGTAGTCTAAGGTAGCCTTTATATAATGCCAGTTGTTATTTTACTTGCCTTACAGCAAAAGTGTCTCTCCGTTATCGCATGGCCTGGCCCGAATGTGTATTGAGTAAATGCATAAATTAACCCGATTATAGACTCATGCCATTTTCGACACATTCCCCAAAGCCGGCAACAATACTGGCAGTGATTTGGGGATCAGGCTCCTCTGTCTGGGTGAACGTTCCCTAACTCACGTGGGCCACCCACTGCTCCAGATTACCCTCGTAATCCGGCACCTTCCACTGGACGTTCCCCAAAAAAAGAACTGCCCATATGTCTCCTTAACTCTCTGCTAAAGTCAAGGCATCGGAGAAGAAACCATCCGCAAGATGTGGGCTGAACAAATGGACAGGAGACAGATTTAAAACGCTGTTGTATGTGGCTTATAATTATTTTTTCCCGTAAATTTTCTGACAGTTTTTGCACGCTCATCGTCAAGTGTTTGAGATGTTTTTTAGCCGACCGTGTTCACGTGTCCTTTGCAGATTACGAGAAGTTCCAGAGCTCGAGAGGTCGTATAAAAGGGTTTGTGGCAGTCCCTTTGCATTTGTTGATGGGAGCAGTCAAATTACGAAAAGAGAAGACCAGGAAAGTCACTTGAAAAGGCTGTTGAATTAAAAGATTGTGATTTTGTAAAAATGTAAAGAACCCTTTTGAGAAGTCTGAGAAGAGAAGACCCGAGAGAAGAAGCTTCTAATACCTGTTGCTGGACACTTGTTGGATTCTGGCTATAGCTTGATGCATTTTTCTTAAATTTCAGAATCCAAAAGCTGACTAATTGCCATAATTTTTACAATTACCTGAATTCGATTTAAAACCTGCCTTGACATGAGTCCGTTTTCACCCACCAAATTTTCTGGCTAAGTCCGCAAAGCCAAAGAGCAGAGAGAGATCCCAGAGCAAAGCAAGCCGTGGATCCTTCCTTCCTGATTCCTAATTTGAACTCCCCTCCCCTCCCTCTTGCCGATTGGCTGAGAGATGACGGAGGAGACGGGCAGCCTGCGGATTCGCTCTGACAGCACAGCCAGCACCTCCTCCCAGTCCAGCGCCGGCCGCCTCCTGCTGCGGCAGCGCGTCTCCCAGTTGCTCACCTGCATAGAGGACCTGAGCTCGGACGAATCGGAGATCCACGCCCAGGTGTCCCGCACGCTCGACCAAGCCTTCCTCCTCTGTGGCCTCTGGAGTGGAAAGGAGCTGTTCAGGTGGCCCATTACCTGTGCAGTAGAATCGCACCCCAGCGTTCAGCCAGGGTCACCCTCATCCATACATTTCAACTAGTCTCGCAAAAAATGAACAGGTCCTTCTCAACAATTTAGGAGGTTTTTAATTAGAATTTGGAATTGCTTGCTGTGTGAATATTGACTGTTTTGTCTTGGGAGAAGCCTCTATAGGGCTCTATTGAGGGAGGATCAATGCTGGATTTGCAGGTTGCTCGGCCTTAGACAGTACATCCTCCCATTGGTTGTTTGTTTTAGTTGTGATTGTCCATCTGATCAGATGAACACTGCTTTGCACTTAGGGAAATGAATGGAGAGAGGGGTCAGTGGTGCCACACGTCTGTCTGTGCATTTGTGCTCTGATGTGGATTAAATTCATCTCAGAGGCATGTGATCGGGGAACGGACAAACACGCTTTATTTACAGCAGCCTCTGGTTTGATCCGATTCACAAAGCTGTGTTTATGTGGGGTTTTTCATTCATTTTTACAGATTACAAAAATATTTTTATCCAATCCTAGCTTTTATTGTGGTCTTACAGTGAACCCTTATGGGAGTGGAATGTACTGAATATATATAGAAATAAAATAGACTATATTACAAATATATGGGCAAATGTACACATTTTTATAAAATATGCCGCCATTAAATATTTTCATTACATTTTCAAAAAAGTCCACATGCAATATGTTCAATTCTTTTTTTGTAAAGACAGAACCAAAACTGCATAGTACCGAAGATATAAGTTTGTTTTTTAAACAATCAAAATGGCTGCATTAAAATTACTGTGAGGAAGGCCAGATAATGAACAGGGTGGGGAAATGTGCTCAGTTTTCATTGGAGGGAATTCTTGGAAGTACATGGGCGATGAATCATCTCTTCTCTCTCTCCTCGTCTTTTTTTCTCCAGGCTGCACGTGGTCACATGGAACGTGGGTACTGCGGAACCCCCGAATGATGTCACCTCCCTGCTGCAGCTGAACTCCCAGAATGCAGTCGACCTCTACGTGATTGGGTGAGAGGCACGGGTACTCTGCTCTGATTGGGCTAGCCATGACCACAGTGTTTATAGCGTAAGGGATAGAACGAGAGGCTGTTTTGTTGACTGGCTCATAAAAGCGTCTCTCCGGTCGAGGAGGGCTTGAGCTTTGATTCAGTGAATGTTGCGTGGGCTTTTATTTATGACTGTTTTTGTGAGGTGTACACTGACTATTTGTATCATCACTACAGTATTGCACAGGCTGTAGAAATTTCACGCAGACTAGTCTTATGGATATATCCACTGCTGTGCAAACAAAAATGTAGAAATTAAGTTTGTCATGGTTTTGACAGACGTAATTAACATTATAATGAATGTGTGTATTACGCATTTGAAAAATGGTTTGCATGGATGTGTGTGTGTGCCTGTATCTGTGTGTGTGTGTGTGTGTGTGTGTGTGTGTGTGTGTGTGTGTGTGTGTGTGTGTGTGTGTGTGTGTGTGTGTGTGTGTGTGTGTGTGTGTGTGTCGTTTCTTAGTCTGCAGGAGGTGAGTGCAACGCCTCTGCGGTTTATTGCGGACATGGCCTTTGAGGACTCCTGGAGTCAAGCATTTATGGCTACTCTGGCACCAATGGGCTATGTAAAGGTAAAGTGGGTCTTTGCTCTGTGTGTGCGCGTGTGTGCGTGCGTGCGTGCGTGCGTGCGTGCGTGCGTGCGTGCGTGTGTGTCTGTATGCGTATGCGTGTGTTTGTGCATGCAGCTTGTGCGTATCTCTGGAACAATGAGACTTTGTGCAGGGTCCTCATTAGGACTGGACAAGGCCGAATCACAAACACTCCTTTCTTTGTCTTCCGTGACAGCATTTACATAATAATGCTACCATTTGTTTTTATTGATTTATTCCTTTGTCCTACATCGGCCCTTAGCTTCTAAGATTCCATTGGCTGAGTATTCTTCTCATTCACTTCTCCCTCTGGTTTGTGTGTGGGCTTTACAAACCTCATTCAATGCAATTTCAGAAACCATAGTGAGGAAGTGGCTCGAAGCTGAGGGCTCCAATCACTGGGAATCTCTGTGAAAAATAAGAGGATTGACGGGGGATAAAACAGAAAGATAGCATTTTGCAATTTTGTGTGATTGGATTATTGTGTCATACATAATCTCTGTTCCCTCCTTTCTCTCTCTCCCCCACTCTCATTTTTTTTGTTTTCATAATCATTATATGTTTTGCTGTTTCTTTAAAGTAACCATTGTGGTTTAATAGTTAAAGGTTTATTCAGTTTTACTTAAAAAATGTATTACAATGTCGATGTAACAGGGTTGCAAAAGTAAAGTCTATGTCTCTCCCTCTCTCCCTCCCTCTCTCCCCCCTCCCAGGTCTCCTCCATTAGAATGCAGGGGCTCCTCCTGTTGCTATTTTCCCGACAGGCCCATGTCCCCTTCATCCGGGACATCAAGACCACTTACACACGCACCGGCGTCTTCGGCTACTGGGTAAGACTGAGCCTGAAGACTGTGCTTCAGTGTGGCACAGCTGTGCTGGGAGAATGCTTCAGTGTGGTACAGCTGTGCTGGGAGACTGTGCTTCAGTGTGGCACTGCTGTGCTGGGGAGACTGTGCTTCAGTGTGATACAGCTGTGCTGGGAGACTGTGCTTCAGTGTGGCACAGCTGTGCTGGGGAGACTGTGCTTCAGTGTGATACAGCTGTGCTGGGAGACTGTGCTTCAGTGTGGCACAGCTGTGCTGGGGAGACTGTGCTTCAGTGTGGTACAGCTGTGCTGAGAGACTGTGTGTCAGTGTGGCACAGCTGTTCTGGGAGACTGTGCTTCAGTGTGGCACAGCTGTGCTGGGAGACTGCTTCAATGTGGCACAGCTGTGCTGGGAGACTGTGCTTCAGTGTGGCACAGCTGTGCTGGGAGACTGTGCTTCAGTGTGGCACAGTTGTGCTGGGCAGACTGTGCTTTAGTGTGGCACAGCTGTACTGGGAGACTGCTGTAGTGTGGCACAGCTGTACTGGGAGACTGTGCTTCAGTGTGGCACAGCTGTACTGGGAGACTGTGCTTCAGTGTGGCACAGCTGTGCTGGGGAGACTGCTTCAGTGTGGCACAGCTGTGCTGGGAGACTGTGCTTCAGCGTGGCACAGCTGTGCTGGGGAGACTGTGCTTCAGTACGGCACAGCTGTGCTGGGAGACTGTGCTTCAGCGTGGCACAGCTGTGCTGGGGAGACTGTGCTTCAGTACGGCACAGCTGTGCTGGGAGACTGTGCTTCAGTAAGGCACAGCTGTGCTGGGAGACTGTGCTTCAGCGTGGCACAGCTGTGCTGGGGAGACTGTGCTTCAGTATGGTACAGCTGTACTGGGGAGACTGCTTTATTGTGGCACAGTTGTGCTGGGAGTCTGTTTCTGTAAGGCACAGCTGTGCTGGGATACTGTGCTTCAGTATGGCACAGCTGTGCTGGGGAGACTGCTTCAGTATGGCTGTGCTGGGGAGACTATATATATATATATATATGTAATATATTTATTTATTTATTTATCTATCGGGGACAATTTTGACGACAATTATGTAATACATTGGACCCAAATTTCCCAGGGTACATTCATCGTCCCAAAGCAAATGGTATTACATAAAACAATTACACACAAAAACACAAGACATTACTGAAAAATATCAGTACAATTTCAGATAAAATGGTTTTCCATTCTCCCTCCCCCACTAAGGGCAACAAGGGCGGAGTGTCTGTGCGTCTGTCCTTCTACGGCCACATGCTCTGCTTCCTGAACTGCCACCTGGCGGCACACATGCAGTACGCCACGCAACGGGTCGACGAATTTGAGTACATCCTGGACATGCAGGACTTCGATATGCAGAACACGCCACACATACTGGACCACAGGTAACTTCCACATGTAACACACCACACATACAGGACCACAGGTAACTTCCACATGTAACACACCACACATACTGGACCACAGGTAACTTCCACATGTAATACACCACACATACAGGACCACAGGTAACTTCCACATGTAACACACCACACATACTGGACCACAGGTAACTTCCACATGTAACAAACCACACATACAGGACCACAGGTAACTTCCACATGTAACACACCACACATACAGGACCACAGGTAACTTCCACATGTAACACACAACACATACTGGACCACAGGTAACTTCCACACGTAACACATACAGGACCACAGGTAACTTTCACATGTAACACACCACACATACAGGACCACAGGTAACTTCCACACGTAACACACCACACATACTGGACCACAGGTAACTTCCACATGTAACACACCACACATACTGGACCACAGGTAACTTCCACATGTAACACACCACACATACAGGACCACAGGTAACTTCCACACGTAACACACCACACATACTGGACCACAGGTAACTTCCACATGTAACACACCACACATACAGGACCACAGGTAACTTCCACATGTAACACACCACACATACAGGACCACAGCTAACTTCCACACGTAACACACCACACATACTGGACGACAGGTAACTTCCACACGTAACACACCGCACACGTCTTGGATCACAGATACTTCCTAATGCAAGTTAACTATGCTAATTAAGAACAGAATACCATATCCTGAATGCATACAGATGTCCAACACACCACACATCCTGAACCATAGCTCTGAACATGCAGTGTTCACTGTGCTACGAATCCTTACAGGCAAATCTTAGCCGGACACTCTGCCTGGCACCTCAGAAAAGAATACTGCTGCCACGCTGTAGCATGATGGTTAGGGAACTGGAGGGTCGGAGGTCGCAGGTTTAAAACTGGTGCTCACAAGTCAAAGAGGACAATGGCATTTGATGAACTACATATGGTCTCCAGGGGAGCAAGGACCCACTAACATATTTAGCCGTTGGCGACATAGTAGTATGGTTGGGGAACTGGATTTGTAACAGTGGTTGCTGGTTTAAATCCAAGGTGGGGCAGTGCCATTGTACCCTTGAGCAAAGTGCTTAACCTGAATTAATTCAGTAATTATTCTGCCATGTAAATGCATAGTAAAAATGCATAAACTATGTTAGTCCCTCTGGATAAGAACGTCTGCTCAATGTCCATATGTATATGTATATGTTATTTAATTGGAACATACAGCTAAAGACGTAAATAAAAAGGTAAATTGCACTGCAGTAGGGTGTCAGCTTTGCAAACACTATAAATCCGGGTGCACACCCAGGGTTGATCGGTTTCGGGATTTCATAGCAACTTTCTGCTCTCAGCCAAATCATTAACTTGATATTTCAAGTCATGAGCTACAGCTGCAGACTGCACATGTATCCCTGGTGAAAACATTTGACTGGAGGAGTGAGCCAGCGTCAGCATATACTTAACCTTTTGAGCCCAACGGACCCTGTACCGGGTCCAGTAGAACAGTACCATAAATAACAGCCTGTAAAAAGTTCATAAAAGGTTGTGGTGGTTATTTTTTTCGAATGTTTCTAAAAGACGAGGCCTTAACGTTACCAAAACAACACTCCAAGTGTATTTTGTCCAAACTATTTTTGTTTGGCAATAATTTCAATATTTTAGTTCCAAAATAAAAGCCGTATAAATATAAGGGACAGTCGAAATGGAACGCAACAGTACACATAAACCGTTCGCTCCACTCTGTCATGTTGGGTGTCGTATGAAACTAGAGAAGCTACTCTTTCCATTGAAACCAATCATAGCATAGCCTGAGCTAACCAGCTCACATCAGCCCCATAGCAAACACGCAGCCAAACGTCACATTTTACAGTCAACGTGTCAAATTTTGTAGAAAGAATACCAAACCCGGACTACTTCGCTAGGACTAACCCGAGATAAGGAGGACTGGAGCACACAGAGCTCAGAGCAAAAAAAAAATAAAATAAATAAATATTTTAATACGACTGACGTTTCGACGTCAACGACGTCTTCTTCAGAGTCAAATGGAAGTGCCTTCCATTTGACTCTGAAGAAGACGTCATTGACGTCGAAACGTCAGTCGTATTAAAATATTTTTTTTGCTCTGAGCTCTGTGTGCTCCAGTCCTCCTTATCTCGGGTTAGTCCTAGCGAAGTAGTCCGGGTTTGGTATTCTTTCTATTCACTGGTCCTTCTGTTGAGCACCTACAGTTCCTTGTTTATATAGCCGGCTTGTAGCGCGTTTGGGATCACCCCCTTTTTACTTTGTGTCAAATTTTGTGTTTATGTCTCAATATTCCATCAAATGCCAAAGCGATTCTTCATCAAAAGCAACTAATATTGTTTCCTTACCCTTTCGTGGTCAGCACCCTAGGGCTTAACAGGTTAACAGCTTAACTCAGGGGAGTCAAAGTCCAGTTCTGGAGGGCCAAGGGTGTCTGTAGATTTTATGGTTCCCTTCCCATCAGCAGTCAGGTTAAGTCTTGGAAACAAGGTTTGTGGACTTTTTAACCAATCAGTGACTTAAATTAAGCGCTTACTTGTGAAAAACCAG
This sequence comes from Synaphobranchus kaupii, assembly GCA_029718625.1. Lineage (NCBI taxonomy): Eukaryota > Metazoa > Chordata > Actinopteri > Anguilliformes > Synaphobranchidae > Synaphobranchus > Synaphobranchus kaupii. Next base: position 34,897,703 of record CM056389.1, on the reverse strand, counting down.
CAGACACGTGGTTCTCCAGGACTGATACCTCTGGTTTAACATAAGTTGAATGAACATATCTCGAGCTGAGAGGGATGTCCACACCAGCTGGTTACAGAGGTAATATATGGGTATCCGGAATATTCCGTTCCTCTGAGCACAGGCTTTCTCCAACTCTCAGGCTGGTCTTCTGGTTTGGGGATCTGAACTTCCGGATCGCAGATCACGGCATGCATTTCCTGCGCTCCGCCATCAACAGCAACCGTTTCAACCTACTGTGGGACAGGGACCAGGTCAGGCCCGTGGGAGCGCACACACACACATATGTATAAACACACATGCACACACATACGTATACACACAGCCACACACACATACACACAAAATCCTTCTTACAGCCCTAATATATAGAACTTGGATGTGTGCACAGTGTGTGCACAGGCACACAAACATAAATCATGTGCTCTTTGGAGGTTGATTTGCTTTCGATTTTAGGTGTCTGTACAGAAACCCTTCTGTAGAAGATTTACATCCCTTGAAAGCTCATTTGCATGTTTATCAGTAGATGCACAGCCGTTGCACTCTAATGTACGTTGTAGCCTAACTAACGTAGCCTAACTAATCTCCCCTCCTCAAACCATCTCAACCAAGTTTGTTTTCTCTGTCTCTCACAGCTGACGATGATGAAGAAGAAGGAGACCTTCCTGCAGGAGTTTGAGGAGGGTCCTCTCAATTTCAGGCCCACATACAAATTTGATCGGTTTTCCGAGAACTATGACACAAGGTACGACATGTACACACATGCGCGCGCGCACACACACACACACACACACACACACACTCCGAACACGCTCGTGTCTGCTTCAGGTTTGGGTTGAGTGTTTAAAGAGAGGCACTTCCTGCACACGCTCGAGTTGCTGCTCGTGAGATGTTCACTCTTGTCCTCTTTCCTTTTCCACTCTGCAGGCCACAGAAGACTTGGTTGGGGTTTAAGTAAGACTTTAAAAGCGTGCCCCCTCTTAACATCACCCCCTTGTCTTTCCTGCGCACAACCCTTCTAATGATAATGTCCTCCTCTGTCAGAATGTTGCCCCTCAGAACCGCAGGCTTTGCGCGTTGATCACTGTAGCTTTCATAAATGGAAAATAGCACGTCGCCGTATTAACTTTTCCGGGAGTGTTGATAGCATGTAGCGAGTTTGCACATCTGAACACCCGTTAAACTCTTGAAAAGAGCCAATGATGAGATGAAAGTAGGTCAAGAGCGCCACCAAGATCTATATAGTCGCAAGGTGGTGTGATTTACCTTGGCTTACTAGCCAGAGAAGCTAGCTAATGGCAAGTACCTTGCTAATGAAGGAAAAGTGAACCACAACAGCTAAGTCCCTGCCACAGTTTACCCGTACACCTATGGGAACATTAGAATCTTTTGTATAACTATATGACCATATTTGATGCAGTAGAAAGAGACCGGGTAGCTGTATGGATGTCTTAGCGAAACAAGTCGAGTTTTGCACGTTTGAGCCATACTATGTTCACGCTAACGTCAAAACAAAACAATTCCATAAATGTTACTCGGACCTGGTTCTGAGAAACTTCACACATTACGCTTAAACAGTAAAGTTACGTAACACACACATACACACACATTTTGGAACTATTCAATAATGTTTTGGCAATTAACAATGAAATAAGACCTAAAACAAACCAGATAAGTACTGTTGTAATGATAATACATTTTTGGCTGATGTGTCTGTTTCCTACTGAACACCACACCATTTCTAAATGGACCCTGGTGTGCTTTAGGATTGGTGCTAGTAACAGTGTTTTTGAACTCTTTCATGGTTTCTTATTGTAGGTAAAGAGGTCATCCAGGCAGATGAGTGATGTAATGAGGCCTCACACATAGGCAGGGTGAGAGTGTAGGGGAGGGTATGGTGGAGCTTCTGTTAGGCAGCCTGCAGTTCTCTGGGATAATGTGTACTATGTGTCTATTCACATGGATGCCTGGATACACACACACACACACACACACTCTCTCTCTTAACTTGCACATTCTCTCACACACACTCTCTAACATGCACATTAACACATAGACACGCACATGCACATTCACCACGTGCACATTTACATAAATGCATACACACACACACATTAATTAAATTACTTGCACACACACTCGTTGACAGGACACATGCACGCGCATAACGAACAGCCAGTTTTTCATTCCGTATGTACGTGATAGCTTAGATGTGAGTTTGTGTGTGTTGTCTGGAGTGCAGTGACGTGAGTGCGTGAGCATGTCCATCACAGCTGCTGCTGCAGTGCATGAGCCAATAGAGGTGAATGACGAGGTTCACGTGCATAGAGAGAGAGAGAGAGAGAGACTCGCTGCTGTATTTCTACGGCAGGCCAGAGGGTGAGGTGGCCAATCAGCCGTGGACCTCAACACCACGACAGGGAAATGAAGAGCTCCATTAGCACTGATCCGATGTCCTGCACCAGGGCTTTTCAAACTCAGTCATTGGGCCTCCTGAGGATATTCCTTATCTTTCCGACCATTACTGCTCTCATTTGTAACACGCTGTCATGTGGTCTCAATTAATGTCGACAAATTGAATGGCTGTGCACGCCACAAAGCATTAATGTCCCATGTTCACATTCCACGTCTTTGAAGTCCTTTTAAGTTAGTTCTCAGACAACTAATGATTTCGTTTTTCTCCAATGAGATATATGGCAAATGACTCCTTTAGAAAGACGTTACACTTTGCTATTGATTAAATGATAGACTGACTGGTGAGATTAACGGTGTCCTAATTGCTGAAAGTGTGTACATCTGGTTACTGATAATAAGCCATTTGAGTTCCAGGACAAAGCAAATGGCAGTGAGCTAAAGCTGCGTTGTGTTAAAATAGGTGTAAGGAAAGAATTATGGAAAAACTTGTAACGCATATTTTTGACAACCTGAACTGATCAAGAGGTTGGCTGTAATGAAAACCAGCATATACAGCGAGTGCCCCTGGACAGAGTTTAAAAACCCCTGTCCTGTATCACAAGACTGCTGCTGACATCATCGCTCTCTCTGCCTCTGATTGGCCAGCGGTAAGAAGAGGAAGCCGGCTTGGACCGACAGGATCCTGTGGAGAGTGAAGCCCAAAGCCCCGCCCCCAGAGGACGGGGAGGAGGAGACCAGTTCGCAGGATGAAGGCGAGGAATTTTCACTTAAAGTGTTGCAGGACACTTACACCTGTAACCTGGACTATGGTGTGAGCGACCACAAGCCCGTTATCAGCACCTTCAGCCTGGAGGTAAGGTCTGTCTGGCTCAGGGACAATAAAATGTGGCCTGTATTCAATCAACATTGGGCCTTTACTTTGACTTGCAAACACAAGTGTTACACTTTTTCTTGACAAACTCAATTTGGCAAGTTGGTCTTAGTGATTTCTGAATTTGTCAAACTGTTTGTGAAAAAAAAAAATGAATTATTGCTTTTAATTGTTAGTCAGAATTAATTAACAAATGTTGAGTGAATCAAGGCCAGTGAATAGGTTCACCAGTGGCGGACTATGTTGATAATAACGAATAAGACTGTGATTGGAGAATGCTTTCCCTGGCTCCACAGGGGGATTTGTGTATATGAGTTGAGAGTCTGCCATCCTGCGGACTGTGCTACACAATCTCCCCACTTACACACTTTTACACACGTCTGCTAAATGAATGTAATGTAATGTAATGTAAATATTAGGAGTTTATGCTTCAAATTGTGTCTGTTGTTCAAATCTACTGCTGGAAAACTTGATAGCCCGCGCGAGGTTGACATTGTAAATAAAATCTATATTTCCGTTAAGATCATGTGTTCTGTCAGCAATTCAGTTCTGTCTTCAACAGGACACAAAACAGGGCTTAAAACATTAATCAGGTGTCCTATTTTTAAACAATTGAAACCCGTTTCTTTTTTAAATATATATTTTAAAGGGTAAATAAAAATGTGGGCTATGGAGTTTTTCCAGAAAAGGTGGGTGAATGGGTTTTGGGTGCGCCTGCTAAGTGAGGGTCTCTGCAGCTGAAGAAGAAGTTTGAGACCCCGCTGGTCCGGGTGTGTGCTGAGGGCGAGTGGAGCACGGACCACGACGCCATAGCAACCTACAGCATCCTGGAACCCTTCGCCTCCAGCAACTGGGACTGGATCGGCCTCTATAAGGTGAGCGGGAGAGAGGGAAGGAGAGAGGGGGTTGGGGAGGGATAGGGGGACAGCGAGAGACTGAGAAGGTTGAGGCAGGGGGGAGGGAGAGAGATGGAGAGGGAGGATAAAGGTAGAGTGAGGAGAAGGGGATAGAGGGATATAGAAGGCGTGAGAGAGGGCTGAGGAATAGGGGGAGAGGGAGATGGAGACAGGAGGGAAAGGGAGAGAGTGATGTGGAGTGAGTGAGAGTTACAGCATTGTAACTCTCAGCTGATTCAGATAAAGCAGAAGGGTTTAGCCCCAGCCAGACACTGGCTTTCTGTGGCTGATTAATCTCTGTTCCTCTCTCACTTTCTGACCCCCTTACATCCTCAAAACAAATAACAAAAACACCTCCAGGCAACGAGAGCGTGACCGCAAGGCTATTTGAGTAATCTTCCATTAGTTCTTCCTTTTGGTCCGTTTGAAATTAGTTGGAAAGAAAAGGAAGGTGTCCGAAAGGGGTCTTCCCGGTCAGGTTTCTTCACTCCTCCGACCCCCCGGTGATGCCCAACAGTCTGGAGAGCACTGTCTTATCGAAAACAGCGTCTCGTTTCAACAAACCCTGAACTCTGGGCATTATTCTGGGATGAGTACCCATACGTATGCTCCTGTTATCACTATACCCTCATTCTGGGATGAGTACCCATACGTATGCTCCTGTTATCACTATACCCTCATACCCAAACTCTCTCTCCTTCTATGACGCTTAATGTTATGTCATAGGTGTCTATAATGTCGATGACTTGGCATAATCTACCCTTTGCCTAACCGCTTTGGTAAGTCGTTCTGTGTAAGAGTAGCTATGCTATATAACTAAATGCCAACGGTGAATGTAATGAAGTGTAGAAACTGACGTGACGACCATAACACGTGTTCATGTTTTATGCTTCTTGCATGATATCCCATAGGAAGTGGGTGGTGTCTCATTTACGTTTCTCACTGCAGATTGGGTTCAAGAGTGCCACAGACTATGTCACCTACACCTGGGTGAAGGACGATGAAGTCTCTAGCATCGATGAGCTTGTAAAGGTATAGCCCCTAGCACTGCGTGCGTGCGTGTCTGTCCTTGGAGTGGAGGTACTCAGTACTGGTTCGCTGGCCCTGTGCTAATTCCACATATGTCTGGTGCAGTGTGTGTATGTCCATGTCTGTGTGTGTCTCTGTTGGGGCGGTGCATATTTGTCGGGGGTAAATATTATTAATGTTGTTTGTTACTGCATGTTAGTTAATACATACAGCATATCAGCGTGCGTACATTGATTGATTGATTTATTTTTTGGATAAAAAGACTACAATCCAAGAGATAACATGTAAAGTGTAAACACTTGCTTCCAACATGGTCCCTGATGTAGTAAAACAGGACAGACAGTAACACACAACATAGTATGCACAATAAAACCCAGAAAACAACAAAGACAACCGTCCTATAAAATCAGTAGAAAACCCCTTTAAAGCACCTATCATATAACAAACGTTTTACTCACAATTGACAAAAAGGCAATCGTCAATATCCTGAAAAGCAGACATCATAAAAAGAACCTCCCAGGGACCTGCGTGTCATCTAATATGTGGTCACCTTACCCCAGAGGTGAGCTCTGACCTCTGAACACTCCTCTAGACATGTTAGTACTAAGTGGGAGACTGCTCCACGGTAGAATCCCTGTATAAAAGAATGAGCTGTTAGCTTGTGGTACCTTGCATGTACTTACATGTATGTGTGTGTGTAATGAGTGAAGAGTGTGTGTGTGTGTGTGTGTTTGTGTATGTGCAGAAGGGGTAAAGAGCATGTATTGGGTTCATGCTGCCTGTCTCTCTGCCCAGGTTTACATCAGTAAGGAGGAGATCCCGTTGCTCGGAGGAGAATATGTGCTCTGTTACTATAGCAGCACCATGCAGAGCATTGTGGGTATCAGCCCCCCTTTCCAGGTGAGTCCAGGTACAAGCTGGCACACACTGGCATGCCAGTGAACATGCCGTATTTCACAGGTACACCACAACACAGGTTTATTGCGACCATAACAGTGTTTGTGTAAAACAGGGAAGCAAACTCCATTCCTGGTTTTTGTTCCAAACAATTATTCTGGCTTTGCCTAAACAGTAATATGCACCAGTGCTGAGATAGTACATAACATGCCATACAATGAAGGCCACGCCTACGATGGAGGAAAACTTAACTGAGCCATGCAAAAGCAAAACAGGTCACATCGCCAGTTCAATGTATCACAGTTTTTACGGACTATGTCTAAGGATTATTTCAGCAGTCTCTTCCCTATAGAGAGGGCCAGATACATTGAAACACTCAACATTGTAGGCTTTAATCCGTTGCCTTATTTTCACTACTGCCTTCGATTTTGATAGAAGAGATGGGTGATGCAGCACTAGATTTTGGAATCAAATTACTCTGAATGGCTAGAATTATTTTAGTACCATTTTAGCTTACTATCCATGTTAAGGACATAACTAATGTTTTTGTGAGCAAGCCAGCCTTTTGAAGTGAACATGCTAATGTATGTTAAAATCAGCCATCATAGTAAGTTAGCTAACTAGCTAACTAGTGAACATTGTTTCTATAAGATGTGATGTGACATATAACATTGCTGTCTAGTTACATGTCACATCACAGCCTAAGGAAACACATTAAACAAACATACAAATGACCTTTCTGACAGCCTCTTACAGCTAATGTAAGTTATACGTACTTACCAGTGGCTACTACAAATATAGATGTGACTTGATTATAGATGTGCAGTTGATTCATAACTGCATTTTTATAATGTTGATAATCCATTGACTGCTAATGCTAACTCTATGGAGTGTGACTGATTGTTTTCCCCACCGAGTGGGCGTGGCACTGTCTCTATAGGTGACCACAGTGAAATATTTTAACCATGGACGCATGTGCAGTCAGCATCTGTAGCTCAATAATCTCTCAATGATTGCATATCAATCTTGCTTGACCACGAATCCCGAAATATCTAAAATATCCTTGATCGTGCAAAAAAAAAACGTTGACTGCCAGTCAAAAAACATACATTAAAACTGAAATGATATCAAAAACCCCCAGAAAGTCAACTATCCCTTTAAGAGCGGAAGCTTTTCCCAAAGTGGATCGGCCCTCATTCTACGCCCCTGGTGTGAACAGTCTGTGCCTATATTGTGGAAGTGATAGAGTTATTGGAGAGGAGTGCTAAATGGAGGATGGAGAACAGAAGAGAAAGAATAAAAAAGAGTCTTGAGTTTAAAGTGAGCGACTTAGACGAGCTCACAGTGCAGCACAAGGCTTCTGAATTAAACCTGCACTATATTATTTGTTTTAGGTGCAGACGTCCAAGGCGGCCATCGAACAGGGGCTGTTGCCTGAGAACATCTGTGGATTGGACAAGCTAACTGCCAATTAACACAAGTGGACCCCTGTGCAGACAAGCACCCTTCCTTGGAACAGTCAGATAGGCCACGCCTCTCTGGAGCCTTGCAGACTTGTTTCCCAGGAGCTGGGAGATCTGTTGTACAGCTGTACTTCTGCCGTTTCTCCTGAAGAACCTCTTTATGAATGAATACAGACATCAGTGGTTGTCTCTGGCTCTCTAAGACTGTTTAGATGCTACATGTATGGTAAAGCATGTAATATCTAAAGGAATGAAGGTTATTATAAAGCAAGGTTTTGTGCAGTGTCACTGGAAATGGTAGTGTGGAGAAGGCACAGAGAGGCTTGGATTGATGTGTCTGTGTGTGTGTGTGTGCGTGCGTGCGTGCGTGCGTGCGTGCGTGCGTGCGTATGCGTACGTGCGTGTCTGGAGTCCTGGGGGGTGAGCTGTTGCCCACTGGAAAGAAACCTTTTTTTCCAGACAATATTTTAATCAGTATTTAATTTATAGTCAATTTTATTGTGTAAAACAGTGTAGAAAGTCAAAATGAAGAAGAAACCAAATAGAATAATATTATGACAAAACATAAGTATATATAAATATATTTTCTTAGTTGTAAATTTTTGATATATTGTTATCATTAACTGCCTCTGTCTTGAGATGTGCTGTAATTTTAAAATATGTGTGTTGATCACATTCAGAATTATGTTAGCTTTCTGTCAGTAACAATATTTGGACTGTAAATCACAAATTTTCTGTTCCTAGGATTTCAAAAGATGTAGGCTATATTCTGAGACATAACTGTCAGTTACTTGTTCATGTTACTAATGATGTTTAGTTGTTAAAGAGTGTCTTGTTACTTACAGAATTTCTTTTTTATCTCAAATTCTAAAACTAGGAGATAAATGAGCATTAAAAAATGGACCTAATGTAAAAAAAGAATAAATGCACCTGCAAACGAACAAAGAAACAAGCTAGGGACTGACGGAGATAAAACGGTCCCCGATCACACATCTGAGTCAGTAAAGCCCGTGCGTGAATGCGTGTGTGTCTGTGTATGTTGCAATGCTCATGTGCATTAAAACTATATGACATGGCATGTTGATAGTTTTGTAACCAGTTTCTGCAGGATAATTCAAATTTAAGTTTTCTTATTCTGCATGTTCCTCTGGCAAACTGATTTATTGATATTGATTCTGAAATTTAGATTCATGATGCACATGGAGCACATTGGAATAATATGTTCAGTGTGCACAACCCCACAATTGTGTTGTGCAAACGGCAGCAATACTCATCGTAATCTCTAATCAAAACTCGGACATCAGTCTTGAATTCAATAAGGCCATGTAAAAAAAAAAATGTTGTTGATCGTCCCCGCCCGACATCCGAAAAAGGCCCCGACGACTTTTTTATTTTATTTTAAATTTTTTCGTGACGATGGCCAGAAGTTGCAGAAAACACAGGGAAGTCCTATTTCTAAGCCATTTGGATAGAAAATCGTACTCACACCGCACTAGGAGATCCTATCCGATCCACTAGGCCTAGCCCTCTATCGACCACCACGCAAAATTGTTAGAGCGCATGTGCAGCATGAATTTCAAAACAAAGCCTAACCATGACAGGGCATGCTTATAATTATATTGACCTAGGCTATTAAATGTTTTATGATTGCTTGAACTTTGGTCTATACAGTATTTTATTGTTGTAAAAAAGGTTTTGTAGCCAGATCTGGTCTATGGTGTAGTACAAGCATAAAACCAATAACATACAATCAATCAAGGAACATTTATTGACCAAAAATACATGAAACATTACAATCAATATGAGCAAAACTGATGTTGACAGGCTACAATTAAACAGAAGCAATTTGGTCGAGAGACGCAATGTTCTATATATTCTGTCCTCTTTATTTTTCTCTACGGTCCGCTGTACCTGGTGCTTAAATAAAAAAAATGTAAAAACCGCCCTCCCTACAACTTTAAAAAAAAAAAAAAAGGACGATCAACAACTTATTTTTTTTACATGGCCTAATCGTTTTCTTTAAGTTTAAGAAGAAAATTTTTTGGATATTATATTCTTTGTAGTCTTCAGCAAGTTCTGTCACTCCCTCTCTCTACTCTGCCCCTCCCTCCCTCCATGGAAAGCCTTGAACTGCTCTTTTCTTGGTGGAAAAATACCTATCACAAATGGCAAACGAACACAGATGTTTTATTATAAATAATCTTATTAAAACACGGAAATACATTTGATGTCCTTGTGTGCTTTGATTGGCCTGCTTCCTTTATCTGTTACTGTTATTATTTGTAGTAGTGGTGTTGTTCTTGTTATCATTCATTCTAATATACTTTTGATTGAAAGATTAAAACCGCATTCAAAAGGAATGATGATCTCTGTAATATGTGGATCCAGCGGCTTTGCTGCGTATTTTATTTATGAATTTTAGTCCAGCGCTCAACAGTGCAAATTCATCTTTTCATCTTAATTCATCTCATGGCTGCATAATGATAATGGGAGTCTCATCCACTGGATCAGGGATTTTTAACTGATCATCCTCACTACCACTATTCTTGGGTGTACTTGTTTTGTCCCTCAGGCTTGTGTCTTGTATTGCTTTCTATCCTGTACACTAATCAAATGAGAATGCAGGGAATTACTGTTAACCTGCACAGAGGCCTACTAATGATATGCCTCTTTGTAAAGGCATAGTTCAATTTCTGGGGTTTTTTAATACCTTGATCCTACACACAAAAACTATGGGCCCCATCACAGAAACGTAGGCCTACACTAAAACTGAAATAATATACCGATGGCGTCGGTTAGGTGCACAGCAGTTCAACAGACAACAGCAAAGAGAAATAACCTGCTCATATCTCAACCTATCCCCAACGACAATTCGAACCCATATCTTTGTCGATACTTTGGCTGGTATAGGCTTTGGAGATTTCAGTTCCACTAGGACAGGGGTTCCCCAAGTGGGGTCGCCTGAAATTTTTATAAAATGTTTTTTTTGAAAATAAGAATAGAAAGTTTTTTTGTCTCTTCCAAATATGTGAATGTACTACGTGTCCAACATTTCAACAACCCATATATAAAAATTTAATTGTTACTTCATACATTTCAACAAATCACAGATTGCATCTACTCTGTGATTTATGTCATTTTCAACAGAGGCGTGCGTGCACGTGTGTTGGGTGTTGGGGTCGCGTTGTGAGCATTAATTTGGGGTCGCATCAGAAAAAAGTTTGGGAACCCCTGCACTAGGACTTTTATTTTAAAAATAATAAAACAAGAAAAAATAAACTTCCGGTTTGCTTCATGCTGCTTTGCCTTTGTTACGGTTACTGACAGGTGCCAGAAAATTGCCAAAAGTGTGCGTAAAAAAACAATGCACAAACTCGTACAGCGAGATTCATATGAACGCAAAGTGGACGTTTAAGGCGAAAATTGAAATATGTATTTGAAAAAACATATACAATCCTGCTTTTACATTTACGTCTCCGAATAGGCCTACATATGTGAATCTCAATTTACGTTTACAAAACATTTTGGCAGCTGTCTAACTCCATACCAATGCCACTGGTCCCTTTTAAAACCACAGGCAGCAGTGAAGGGGGCGTTGGAAAGAGCAGTAACTTCACCCAGTGGAACTGCACTGCTACCCTTTAAAATTGATCAAGACATTTGGAGCCAGGTGTGAATGTGCTGTAGGCCCATGAGGTGGAGGGATGGAAGCAGGAGTGAAAAGAAGAAATCGGAGAAGAACAGGAGAACACATTATTTTAATATATTTTTACAAGAAAAGCCATATCACTGGTCAGCATGTAATTATTTCAATGAATTGAAATGGATTCCAAGAGCCTATTGCTTTATGAACATTTTGTAGCCTACTTGTAAAACGCGTTGTATGCTTGTATGCATAGCTATGTGAAGCGTACGTGCAAACTGTTCTGTAGCCAACTCCAACTTGTAAAACATGTTTTGTCTTTGTGAACCTTGATGTAGCCTATTATTTGCAAAACAATTTTTTTGTTTGATATACACTACTCACAAAAAGTTAGGGATATTCGGTTTTCGGGTGAAATTTCAGGATGAACCTAAAATGCACTATAACCTTTACAGGTGAAATTAATTTGACCTTCTCTAAACTTTTGAATGCACATGTCCAACTATTCAGTGTTTCAGTACTTTTTGCACAACTTGCTGTTCTCTAACAAGGAGCTGAACGGCAAAATTCACAACAGGTGTTTGATCCATGAATCGACCAATAAATTTCCTGGTTCAATTAGAATTGGTATTTAAACAGTCCTCTTCATCATGCTGTTCACATTTTGACATCATGAGACCAAGACGACACCTAACAATTGATCAACAGTACCTCGCCATTGCGAGGCTTCAAACAGGATGTTCTCAGAGGGAAGTGGCCACTGAGCTTAGAGTGTCACAGAGTGTCATCAGCAGGTTGCAACAGAGATACAGAGAGACTGGAAGAGTCACAGAAAGGCATAGAAGTGGACGTCCTTTGGCCACATCCCACACTGATGACCGCTTCATTGTGAACAGTGCCCTGCGGAACCGGATGATGAATGCCACTCAACTCCAGGCACATTTAAGGGAGGTGAGAGGCACCCAAGTGTCACGTCAGACCATTCAAAACCGTTTACATCAGCGTGGTCTGCGTGCTAGACGACCTGCAAGGGTACCTGACCACACCACCAGGCACAGGCGTCATCGTCTTGCATGGGCCAGGGAGCATTTACGCTGGACGAGGGACCAGTGGGCCTCAGTGCTGTTCTCTGATGAAAGTCGATTCACGTTGAGCAGAAATGATGGCCGCCAACGATGTTGGAGACGTCAAGGAGAGCGCTATGCATCAGCCACTGTTGTCACCAGACGACCCTTTGGTGGTGGCGGTGTTACAGTGTGGGCAGGTGTGTCTAGTCAATACAGAACTGCCCAACACTTTGTGAATGGTACAGTGACAAGCCCATACTACCTGAATAACATCATTAATCCAGTCATTGTGCCCCTGCATGAACAACACAGGCCTAATTTCATCTTCATGGACGACAATGCTCCAGCTCATCGAGGTCGCATCATTAGGGAAAGGCTGCTGGAGACTGGGGTACCTCAAATGGAGTGGCCTGCACTTTCTCCAGACCTGAATCCCATAGAAAACCTATGGGATCAGCTGACTCACCGTGTAGAGGCTCGTAACTCTGTACCCCAGAACCTCAATGACCTGAGGGCCGCCCTTCAAGAAGAGTGGGATGCCATGCCTCAGCAGACAATAAGTCGACTTGTGAACAGCATGAGACGTCGTTGTCAAGCTGTAATTGATGCTCAAGGGCACATGACAAGTTATTGAGACATTGACATTTTTGTTGTGGTATACCCACCACTGTTGTTGGCTTTTGTTTCAATAAATTGTTTGAGATGAGGAAATCACCATTGCATGCTTCTACTTAAATGCCCTACTTTCATGATACGTATAATATCACTGTAGCGTGAACTTACATTTTCCATAAATTTCACCCGAAAGCCAAATATCCCTAACTTTTTGTGAGTAGTGTATGTTTAGCATTTGCAAACAGTGTTTGTTTGCGAATCATAGGACATTTGTAAAAACATGTTGTTTGTTAGGTTTTGGCACCAAATTAGCAATAATAGTCACATGATTCACAAGTGGAAGACAGCATTTTTTTGTAGCCTACTTGTAAAATGCGTTTTAGGCTACTTGAAAACTGTAGGCCTACGTGTAATGGGTAGGCTACGTTTTGCATTTGCAAAACACGCTGTGTTTGTTTGATAATCGTGTTTCTCATTTGCAAAACACTGTGTTTGGTTGCGAATCGTAGGGCATTTGTAAAAACGTGTTATGTTTGCTAAGTTTTGACATTAAATTAACTCACTCCATATAATCACGAGATGTTGGCTTTTACATGTTAAAATTATTCCCCTGCCGTTTCCAATGATTTAAAAACTCCTATAGAGGGCAATCTATTGTCTCTGTTGTCTCGTCTGTGTCGCTCTATTTTGTCGTCACTGCTGTGTAATCATAATGCGCTGTCTTAAAATATAAAAAACACGTGGAATACTTGTCAACTCCAGACAACTTTTAGGCAAGTTAGTCGCCGATTTAGCGTACATTATGTTTCCTTCGTAATACTTAATATTGTCTATTCGTCCTTCCGTATCATTTGCTTACATTCTCGATTTTAAGAAAAGTCCAGTTGACGTTTTGAATTACATGGTGTAGCCTACTTAGCTTAGTTAAATTGCAAGCTAGCTAGCTAGCTAACTCAGGCATCTAGCTAGCTAACTCAGGCATCTATAACATTATCGTTCATTGATCATTTCTGGTTATTTGACCATCGAACTTGGTAACGTTAGTATTTTATTAATTAAAGTTATAGCGACGTTATTTAGGTGATTGCCGGTAGCTAAAGATGGCTCGTTGACGCGGTGATCAGTTAAAACTTATAGCTAACGTTATTAGCCTGCAACTGACAGTGCTGCAAGCTAAGCACAGTTGTGCCAAATTCACGGTAGAGAACGTCCCAATATATGTTTATTATCTTTTAATTTGTTTTAATATTTATATGATCTTTATGAGCAGAAAAGCACATGTTTATGCCCAAAAATCCTTACTATTTTAACTCGGAATGTATTTTTATTTAGTTGGCACGTTTAGAGGGGGCTTGGAGGCAAATGCAAGTGACTTTACTGAAGATATTGAACAATTGCCGTTGTCACATTCAGAGGTTGCGTTTAAATCGGACCCCAACCAGGAACCTTTTCTCGTGTTTGCTGTTATTCAGGCCAGGATGAGTGAGGAGGCGGAGCGTTTGTTGATCCAATTTCAGGATGAGGGTGGCGAGGCCTTGGGGTCCCCCTTTGACGTGCCGCTGGACATCACCCCAGACAAACTGCAGCTGGTCTGCAACGCCCTCTTGCAGAAGGTACGTGGGCCACCATTATAAGGCACTGGGCCTGTTATCCGAGTCATTCCACCCAGAATCTTTGAACTTTTAAAACCCCAAAATGAGAGTTGCCATTTACTCACCGAAGTGAAGTAGTCATTGTGTTTTTCTGTGGAGACCAGGTTAATTTTGATGGGTTTAAACAAGTCCGTTTAGGTGTGTGTGTGTGTGTGTGTTGGCAGGTAATTGTAGCTCCATTCATTACAAACTCACACAATTGTCACACAATTGGAATCACAATTATCCATCACTGACCCTCACGTTTTGCGTCCTCTCCTTTTCCCGTCAGGAGGAGCCGGTGCCCTTGGCATTCTTTGTGAACGAGGCAGAGATTGTGTCATCGCTCCGCACATGTGTCCAGGCGCTGGACCTAGAGACTGAGCGGGTGCTCCCAGTGGTATACCAGCCTCAGGCGGTGTTTCGCGTACGTGCGATCGCCCGCTGCACCAGCTCCCTGCAGGGTCACACAGAGGCCGTCATCTCTGTTGCCTTCAGCCCCACGGGCAAGTAAGTGCGGGACTGGGGCCGGTGTAAGAGGGCTAATGGCTTTTTATGGGCTAGTGCAGTGGTTTCTCTACTTTATTCTCTCATAGCCCCCTTCAACAAACCCTCTTTGACTCAGAACACCCCCAAGTGTGTTAAATAGGCATTACACTGCAGTCTGTAAGGGGTGGTGGATGAAGATCCTGGAGGGTCTGAGCCAAAGTTCATTTATGTCATTTTTTTTGACTTTACACATTGTCATCGTGAAAAGACTTAGACATACATGTAGCCTTTTACTACACTGGCTGGATTTCATAACATGTGAAGTAAAAAATATGACTAACAATGAAGGGATAATACAGTATACAGTAACATGGAATTGGGGTGTAGTTTCCATTTAAGGTGCACAATATTTGATCTAGAGCTGCTTGCGCCGTGTTGTCTGTAGGTACCTGGCCAGCGGGTCGGGGGACACAACGGTAAGGTTCTGGGACCTGACGACGGAGACGCCTCACCACACCGCCAGAGGTCAGTGCATAATTCACCCGCACTTAATGGTATCGGTTTCAACAGCGTGTGTGAAAATGTATCAGGTTTCTGGTCGTGGAGCGACGGTGATATGGGAGTCTCTCTTTCAGGACACACACACTGGGTTCTCTCAATTGCCTGGTCACCTGACGGCAAGAAGTTGGCCTCGGGGTGCAAGAACAGCCAGGTGTGTGCCCGTCTCGCTCCGCTCCCAGAGTACCTGGAAACTTCGCTAACGAACAGAAGAATATAAGAATGCGCGATCATGATGAGAATTGGCCGTTGGCTCGTTAAGGGTTGTCATTTACAGGGCCTAAAGCAGGGATGTAGGTCTCTAGTCCTGGAGGGCTTAAGTGTCTGCTGGTTTCCACTCTATTTCAGTACCAATGATTCATTGAAGTCCACACACCTTGGTTCTTACTCCTAAATTTACTGCGGATAGAAAGAAAAGCACACAAACCCAAAGGCACTGTGGCCTTCCAGGACTTGTGTCTGAAACTACTGGTGTGTCAGATTAGAGAATTCGAGTAGATAAAACTGTCTGTTTAAAAAAAAAAAAAATATTATTTTGCATTACAAAAGTTTCTTTCCCTTGACATAAAAAACACACAACAGTACAGGCAATGCAAATAAAAAAATTACAGAAAATTGACAAATTAATAACCATTTTTGCACATGACCTCGTATAATTGTACCAAACCTCCCAATGAACTTTGTCCACCCTAGTTGTACAAGGCCCTGGGATTCCATTTTATATGGATATTAAAGTTGTAAACTCATTTACTGATTTAACAGCTGAATTGAACATGTAGTGAAGGAATAGAAGCTATCCAGGACTGCGTAAAGGCAGCACTTTAACACCATCAAGGGTCTCTGGCAAGCTGTGTGTATGTCAGAGAGGTTTATGAGGACATCCGCCTGCGTATCCATGGAGACAGGAGGGCGGGGCCTTACTGACCGGGTGCTATTCCCCCTCCAGGTGTTCCTGTGGGACCCCAGCACGGGGCAGCAGTTTGGGAAGGCCCTGACGGGACACAGCAAGTGGATAACGTGGCTGTGCTGGGAACCGCTGCATCTGTGAGTGTTTTGTGCGTGTTCATTTGTTTTTCCTTTCACTGGGAGAGCAAGAATAGTTAAGAAAGAAGAAAGGAAATGTATAATTAAAAGCATGGGGTTTGTGCTTTTAATTATATATTTACAGATGAAAATAATATTTTTTTCATATATATATATATACAGATCCTTTCCAAAAAATTAGAATATCATGGAAAAGTTTTTTTTTTTCCATAATTCCATTCAAAAATTGAAACTTTCATAGATTATAGATTCATTACACACAAAGTGAAATATTTCTAGCCTTTATTTGTTTCATTTTTCATAATTTTGGCTTACAGCCCCAGAAAACCCCCAAAACAGTATTTCAAGAAATTAGAATAGTGTGTCGAAAATCAGCATTTACTTCAGTTATTTCAGAGAATGAATGTTTTAGACTGAGTGTCACACTCTGTACGTGGTGGTTTTTGAAGCACTGACTCCAGCCTCAGCCACTCCCTCTGCATCTCCGCCAAATTTTGGAATCGTCTTTGCTTGACAATCCGCTGAAGCCTACGGTCATCTCTTTTGCTTGTGCACCTTCTCCTGCCACATTTTTCCCTTCCACTAAACTTTCTATTGATATGCTTGGACACTGCACTCTGTGAACAGCCAGCCTCCTTAGCGATGACCTTTTGTGGCTTACCCATCTTCTGGAGGGTGTCAACGATGGTCTTCTGGCCAATTGTCAAGTCTGCAGTCTTCCCCATACTGAACCAAACTGAGATACCTGTCCAATTTAACGACACATCTGTAGAAAAACTTTACAGGTGTTTTGAGTAAATTAGATGATTAGAGTGTGACACTCAGTCTAAAACATTCATTCTCTGAAATAACTGAAGTAAATGCTGATTTTCGACACACTATTCTAATTTCTTGAAATACTGTTTTGGGGGTTTTCTGGAGCTGTAAGCCAAAATTATGAAAAATGAAACAAATAAAGGCTAGAAATATTTCACTTTGTGTGTAATGAATCTATAATCTATGAAAGTTTCACTTTTTGAATGGAATTATGGAAATAAAATAAACTTTTCCATGATATTCTAATTTTTTGGAAAGGATCTGTATATACATCTGATTTTATATCTGAAGCTAGTTTTAGACACATTTACATTTGTGTATTTGATCACGCGCATTTTGCGCTTTGTCTTGCTGTCTTTCTCTCTGTTCCCATCTCTCCTCTCTTCTGCCAGTTTCCCTCCAGTCCTCTATCTCTCTCTCTCCATTAATCAGTCTCTTCCTCCCTCTCTCTCTCCTTCCCTCCGCCAGACTCCCTTTCTCTCTTTCCTTCTTGCTCCTCTGTCTCTCTCCCCCTCTGTCATGCTGAATCTCTCCCCACTGTACTGATTCTCCCCCTTCCTCTCCAGTAACCCAGAGTGCCGCTACCTGGCCAGTTCCTCTAAAGACTGCACAGTGCGGATATGGGACACAGTCTTGGGACGCTGTGATAAGATCCTGACGGGACACACCCAGTCAGTCACCTGCGTCAAGTGGGGGGGAGACGGACTCCTCTTCACCTCCTCTCAGGACAGGACCATCAAAGTGTGGAGGGCCAAAGATGTAAGGGTGGTCCGAGTGTGTGCGTGTGCGCGTGTGCGTGTGTACGTGCGCACACAGCAGTGTGCTGCTTTAAGGGAATCCAGTGTGCCTGTGTGTGTTGCTTTCTAGGAAACCTGCATATGTGCCTACATGTGCAACAGCATGTCACTTCTAGGGAAACCACCAGTGTGCCTGCATGTGTGTGTACATGCAAAAGTGTGTCACTTTTATATATAAGCTGTGTTGTGCCTCTGTGTTTTTATTACTTATTCAAAGTGAAATTGGATTTTAGAGTATAAGGCATTTAGCTTTTGTTGTATAGTGGGTAACTGTTTCAGGGGTGTAGAAGCAGTACCTGTTTGTCTTTTTCTTTGTGTGCGTTTTGTGTCTGCTGCGCTGGTGTCTCTGGTGCGCTGGTGTCTCTGCTGCGCTGGTGTCTCTGGTGCCCGTGAGTCTGGCTCAGGGTTTCGCTCTGTGTTGCAGGGAGTGCAGTGCCGGACCCTGCAGGGCCACGCCCACTGGGTCAACACTCTGGCGCTCAGTACCGACTACGTTCTCCGGACTGGCGCGTTTGAGCCCGCGACCGCCACCATCAACGCCCAGGATCTCACTGGATCACGTCAGTGGTCTCCCTGTCTTACGCTGCTTTGTCGCGAGCCTGGTTATTTTGTGTGTGTTTGTGCATTTACGTATTTATTTATGCGGCGCTGGTTTAAAGCCATATGTTCAGATGGTTAATTTGTATATTTTCTGTAGTGGAGGAGCTGAAGGAGAAAGCCATGCAGAGATATAACAGTGTGAGGGTAAGTCTGGTTTGTGTGTTTGAGTTTGTGATCACGGTGTCTGATGTGATGGTATAGAGTGCGCATGTCAAACATTTTCTCCCTCCCTCTTCTTTCTCCCTCCCTGTCCTCGCTCCTTCCCTCCTCTCTCCTTTTCCTTCTTCTATCTCCCTCCCTCCCTCCCTCCCTCCCTCTCTCACAGGGTGAGGGGACGGAGAGGCTGGTCTCGGGCTCTGACGACTTCACTCTGTACCTGTGGAACCCCGCGGAGGAGAAGAAGCCGCTGGCACGCCTCACGGGTCACCACGCCCTCATCAACGAGGTGCTCTTCTCTCCCGACACCCGGCTGCTGGCCAGCGCCTCCTTCGACAAGTCCATCAAGATCTGGGACGGCAAGACGGGCAAGTGAGTGACAGCGGACTACCCTGCCTAACACTGTTTGAAATGCTGCTTTGCCCCCCCCCCCCCCCCCCCCCCCTGCACCCTGTGTTTATCTGAGGAAGTCACTGAGCACAGGTTTAGTAACAAAGCACTTTTTAACTTTTTTGTTTTTTTGCAATTGTGAACAATAGCCAAGTCAGATATACGATTACATGTAGTTGGCCAATCATAAAAGGCTGTGTTCCGCAGGTACCTGACCTCTCTGAGGGGGCACGTGGCGGCCGTGTATCAGGTGTCCTGGTCGGCGGACAGCAGGCTTCTGGTTAGCGGAAGCAGCGACAGCACCCTGAAAGTGTGGGACGTGAAGACGGGCAAGCTGAGCGTAGACCTGCCTGGGCACGCCGACGAGGTGAGCGCCACCTGCTGGCCACCGTCAGGCCCGCGGGTTTCTCCAACAAAGTGGGTCTGCCATTTTGTTTTTATTTATTTTTATTAGGCCATTTCTGACACTAAACTCTGTGTGTGTGTGTGTGTGTTTGAAGGTCTTCGCTGTGGACTGGAGTCCAGATGGACAGAGAGTGGCCAGCGGTGGGAAGGACAAGTGTCTACGGATGTGAGTGACTTAAGTTCCAGTTTTTAAATCGCTGCTCAAAATATACTTTTCTAAGAC
Source organism: Synaphobranchus kaupii (assembly GCA_029718625.1). Taxonomy (NCBI): domain Eukaryota; kingdom Metazoa; phylum Chordata; class Actinopteri; order Anguilliformes; family Synaphobranchidae; genus Synaphobranchus; species Synaphobranchus kaupii. Next base: position 34,877,680 of record CM056389.1, on the reverse strand, counting down.
CTTTTATTGAGCTTTGCTCTGTTTTGAATTATTTTATTTCCATTTGCAGATGGAGGAGGTAGCCTTTCTGCAGCAATTCGAAAACTTCACCTGCCCGACGCCTCGCAACTTGGCGTCGCCCTGCATCATAAACAGACTGCGAAGGGAACTCTGGCCATTTTGAAGGAGCACAGAGTGATGCTAATCATTGTACCCACAATGCACCTCTCTACCCAGTGAGAGAGACCTTCACTGCCTGGAGGTCAAGTCATGTGACATGGTCAGAGGAGGTGGGAGTAATCGAACCACTGCTTCTTCATGATCATAACTTACTCCTGTCTTTGGAGGTGATGTCTCGTATGGATAAGGCTGCAAACTCATCTTTGTCTTGTATAAGTGTCTCTCTGTATTTACAGATTTTCTGAGTAAATGCATATCAGATGTGGGTCACCCATTGTTCCCAAATCCCAACTAATTTTAGGAGTGAAAATGTCATGTATTTTTACCCAGGAAAAGGGCAACAATGAATGTAGTCAGTCTATCATGTAACCCAGTTTTGAATAAATGCAGACTCCAGTTCTCTGGGGTCAATGAGAATCACAAAGTATTTTTCAGCATGACAAGCTCTTGTTACACACGTGCAGGTGTATTGATATTGATCTTAGTTGTGAATATAAAACTTAATTAAAATCGAAAGCCGTATAATGGTTGTACAAAAACGAATCAAAGAAAACAAATATTAGTTGCTTTATTTCGTTGAGATTTCAATTTTTTTTTTCCTGGAAGCAACAAAGTTCTTATACTACCCATGACAGGAAGATTTGGTATTCCTTTTGATGAAGAGAAAACACTTGGGTGTTTTCTTTTCATCAAAAATAAATGTTTTTCCTGTTCATAAATTTGAAAAAACCTTGTACTGTACATGTTTAACTTTTGGCTTAATAACCAATTCAAATGTGAGAAATTCTTACACAGGGTCCTTAAAGGTTTTTTATCCAACTATAAAAGTAGTATTCAACTTATTAAAAATATAATGCAGTGTTGAGGCCGGGTCCTTAAATGTTTTTTATCCAAATATAAAAGTAGTATTCATCTTATTAAAAATATAATGCAGTGTTGAGGCCAAACAAGTTATCAGAACGAAGTTCGGTCCACAGGCTTCAGGAGGGATGGGGGCAATGGCATTTAGTCCTACAGAACTCCCTGGGAGTGCAGTTGGAACAATCAGTCATATGGCAGTTTTGTGTAAATATACCTAGTGTATTATACAATACTTTGTCCCTTTCTCTAAATACAGGACTGATGTATGTGCGGTTTATTTGTCCCTAACAGGAAAGAGGCAACACAAAACAGGTTTTTCAGTTTATTCAGTCATTTCAGTCCTGCAGTTGTACACTTCGGACCCAGTGAAAATGAGTTTATGTGGAATACATTTCAGTAGCTTGTTGGCAGACTGCTGGCAGAACACAATCGAGTATTTTAGTTGGAGACAGAAGAGTTCTGCAGAAACCTGGTTTTCTGCACGTGAGAGATCAGCAACTGCACCAATTCTTTTTTTTTTTGTCGATGTTTTAATATTTTGTGTGTTATTCTGCGCTCAAAATTTCACAACCACAAATGGTTAGCAATCATTACATGTATTGGTTTCGGTGGGTTGTCAATAATGTGGAATAGGTTTTTACTTTGCGTGACTTGATAACACCATAATTGCTGATACTGGTGAGTTCTGGAACTGGGAAATCCATGTGTTTGCAGAATTCTTCCGTCCCTGTTTAGAACTGAAGCACACGTATGTTAGGCGCCCCAGACACTGCTGGTCAGTTTGTCCACACTGCATGCTGCACACGTTTCTGCACACAATCTCCTAATAAAGCCAAGGACACAATCCTAGAAAGCCACTTAATTAGTATTGTTATTTTTTCATTTTGTGATCGATGTCCTGAAAATGGCAGCAAGTGGTGGAACCGGCCACGCTTGTGCAGGTGTCTCAGACTGTGCTGAGGAAAAGGCCACATCATTGAAGGCTTTGTGCAAGGCTGTATTTTTTGGAGGGGTGAAGTTTCTCTCTCTAAAGCTGGAATGGACAGTCGTATTCCTCAGAGAGCACAAGTTCTGAAAGTATTCAAAGGTTTTTGAAGCTAACTGCCTTTAGTGAAATGGCCCTGTATGCTGAGGGCAGTCTCACATACCCAAGTCTGTGTGCAAGCCAATTTGCCAGGAACTACCAATCTGAGCAAATCCAAAATGTAATCCAGCAGGCTGAATTAATAGCATGCTCCATTTCTGCTTAAAATGTACTTTACGGTTAGGAAGTGATGTTTATCTAAAACATCAGGGTGGGTGTATGACTTCTTAACCAAATGAACAGAAGCCAGCAGACGAGCTAAATTGACCCATCCCAGCTGGAGAACGTTCGATTAAAAGGCGTGGGTTTAGCCGCGCTGGCTTCAGGCCAGGACGAGCCCTTGGAGAAAAAAAAAAAAAAAAAACATTTTATTGAAAGCAACACTTAGAATCCACGTGAACGTTTAAAAATGGATTCATGAACGAACGACGACGACTCATCCTAATTTTGCCAACACCTGTCTATGAATGCTAACGCCGTAAAGCGCTACCGAATTATACTTAATAGCTTCAGCTGGTAGATTGGTATGCTATCAAAGTAAACAGCCAAGGTTTCCAGTCGTAAGGCAAGGTTAAGATGCACCCAGTTTTGTTGATCTATGAATACCTTGGATGCACTTCTCATGTATGGAATCATTACACCAAAAGGCCTTTTACCAGGAAAACAAAGTGAAATTATTAAAAATACTTGCGTATGTGTGGCCACAGACTGATGACATTCATATGAAGGTTCAAAGAACTGTCTCTGCCCGTTCCGTAAAGAATCTTTAGGCATGTCAGGGTGAGTTTAAAGGCTGTTAGCAGTAATCTTGGACCTCATATGCACATCTACAGCAGACAAGGACTTCTATGTTGAGTAGACTCCCACTAGTCACTTACTGAAATACTCCGTAAAAGCTTGGTGAAGTAGAAGACACTTGGTGTGTGGTGTGGTTAAGGTGAAACGCATGAAAGGAAACGGTACTAGTCAATGTGAACGTAGCAAATACCTCCCTATGTTGAGTTAGAAAAACTTGTTAAAACTTTGTGCGTACAAACATGGCTACTTTCCCTGTATACCCATCAGGCTCTCCTTTTCTTTCCCCACTCTCCCTCCTGCCCACTTCCCTCAATCCCCCCTATCTCTTCCCACCTCTCCCCTCTTTCTCTCTCTCGCCCTCTCCTTCCCCAGCTCTCCCTCCATTTTTTCTTCATTCTGTCTTCCAGGCGTTGTTGAGCATCTTGACAACTTCCTCGTAGATGACGAACACTATGGCCACGTCCAGACACACTCTACCCAGCCGTGGTACTGTGCCCTTGTAGAACCTGCAGAAGGACCACACGCAAGGGGAGGTTAGAGGACCACTGGTCTCAGAACCCAGACCATAAGATCTGGAGAGGTCTCGAGATACACTCGCCTTACTGTCTGGGAAGTTCAAGATTAATTTGAAGTAGTAACTGACCATCGGGTTATTAGCAAAGCACATCTCTGGAAGTTGGGCGGACTTCTATCAGAGTGTCAGCCTCATCAAAATGATGTCAGGTTATGTGCGTGTGCCTGTCTGTCTGGGGATGTGAATTGTGTTTTTGGCAGAAGGGGCCAGGAGCAGCACTCACGCTTGTGGTCCCTCATTGTGCAGTATCTGGAAGGCACAGTCCACAGTGTTTCTGTATCGGTGAGCCTCCAACCCCTTAACACAAAACAAAAAATTAATGAACAGACACGCATTATATTGTCCCCACATTTACTGACACAAATTGACCATTTATTTTCCACTTTATTCAAAGGGAGGCATTTACAAAGAGAACTGTTTATTTGTAATAAACAGGGCCACTTGTGCTGATGCTCTGCTGACCACATTGCCATTTGGAGGCCATGCTTGTTGTCGAACCTTGGCCACCACACACACCTGCATCCTGGTCTTGACCACATCGAGGGGCGTGTTTCCAAACACACTCACGGCCCCAGCTGCCGCCCCGAAAGCTGCCGTCACCACTGGGTGCATCTCGCGCATGGGGTCGTCACCTAGGGGACACGACCTGTGGTCAAATTGCGGATGTCTGTCTCCTTCCACACGCACACTGCTGTTTGCATTTACAACTTCCTAACACAGGGCAGTTCCATTGACTAGAATTTACTTAAGCCCATTTACAGTACATTTAATATAGCATCTAGTACCCCAACCCCCTCAATTGGCCTTTACTGCTCTCACCATAAAAAGTATAATGTAATGAAAACGAGAGAAACCCTACTGGTATAAATATAGTAGGGTCATTTCAGCTCCCTACTTTAAAAATAGTAGCAATGAACCCATGTGGCTCACCTTTATACCAGTTGCGGAGCAAGTTCATGACGTAGAAGCGTATAGCCTGGTTGGAGCCTTGTTTCAACACTGTTGCTGTTAAGCCCTGGTAAGTCCCTCCGATTCCTACACACAGGAAAAGACAGTTTTCCTGCCACACATACTGGCAATACATGCGGCAAAAACATTCAGCCCCGAGTAATTAGGAATACTGATTTTTAGACCTTAAATGTCTGCGGGGGCCACTGGCATTTGGCTTTATTGTTGAACGTTCTATCAGCTGTTAAAGAGTGCAAAAGCTCTGGATGAGCGTGCTTATGATATACTAAAGTCCTCTGCCCGTGGTTTTGAGACATTTTGGGTCTTAAAATCGGGATTTCCTGGATAATCAGGAAAAATATTAAGATACATTTCAAGAATGTATATTATACATCACTGGAACTTATTATTTTTTGTAATAAACTACTATGACTGGATGTAGCTCCTGCACCAGCGCCCATATTCATAAAGCATCTCAGAGTACGAGAGCTTGTCTAAGATCAGGCTTCCCCTGGCCACATGATAACTTTATGCAGTACAATCTCAAATGCAAAACTGACTGCAGATCAGCACTCCTGCTCTGAGGCGCTATGAATATGGACCCAGAAAGCAAGCTATTTTGCAAAGCAAAAACTGAAGAGTGGAAATAAAGATGTTTGTGACTTCGTGCAAACGCAGGAGGGTCTCTGCATGTCTTGCCTTGGGCTTTGACGATCTCCCTCACGCCGTGGAAGAACCCTCTGTACCGCGGCTGCAGGGAACACTGATCGTGAATGAACTTTACCTGAGAGAGGGAGAGAAATTGAGAGTAATTTACCTTATTTTATATAGCAATTTGATAAACTGATTTCATAGCACTTTACAATATTAAGAGACATAAAAGGGGGAAATTCAAATGTACAGATCATTCAAATTTACAATATATTAATATGTCAACACCTGTACTCATTTTCTTAAATGGACACGTTATGTTTATTGTAGTAATGATATATACCAAATACATTCCTTTTCCATAATTCCTTTTACAAATTCTGTCATGCTCAGCAAAAATATCTTGCAATGAACTATGGGAGCTTGAGGCAAGATGAGGACGTAAAGAAAGTACTGTAGAATTCATCATACAAAGGCAGCTGACTGTTGTACATTATAAACATTCAATTATTATGAGACCTTTGATAATTAAATTTTGGTCACTGCAAGTGTGACCCACTCCAAAATCAGACCAAAAGACCACAGACACAGGCGCTGTCGCTGTTGCTATGCTCACCTTGACGGTCTCCATGGGACAGACCACCAAGATGGCTTCAGCCACGCCCGCCCCGAGCCCGCACAGCAGGCTGCCGGTGTTGTCCAGGCGACCGTTAGCATCCCGCATGGGGTTGCTTAGCATCTCGAAGGTGCCGAACCTGGAGTGGGGGTCAAGCGCAGAGACTCAGAAGCAAACATGAGTCCAGGGCCCTTTGCAAATACTTTGAAGTAGCTTCTCCCTCCCTTTCTGTGGTCTCAGTGAACACTATGACAATGTGAGGTTTCAGCCATATTGCTTTAACCTGTCCTTGCTCTATAATTCAGGTGACGGCTGGACGCAAGGCAGGTTTTTGTGTGTGTATCCTAATATTTCCTGTTTGGAGCACAGGTGTGTGTGTGTGTGTGTGTGTTGGGTCTTACCGGACAGCAGCTTTTGGAATGGACCCATAGAGCAAGGAGCTAAGGCCACGGTACAGACCCCGCAATCCGTGATCCTGAACCGTCAACCTAACACAGTCTCCTGCATGTGGGTGGCGAGACACAGAATATTGTTTTTTCAATTCATTCATTAAATTTCAGAATTGAAATTCAATTGACCCCAATCCTGGCTCACGTATGTGGCCTGTACATTCAATGTGCATAGAGAGCCACAGCTCCCCAAGTCTCCACAAATTAATGTGCTGCACCCCCCAATCCCAACCCCTCTCCAATGGCCTTTACTGCTCTCACCAATTCCCCTGTATCTGGGTGGGTTGGCTCTCTCGTCCAGCTGCAGTTGTGTCTTCACGTATTCTGTGGGGAAGGTTATGCAGATCTCAATGCCCCCTGCGATTCCACCTGTGAGTATATGCGAAAAGATTATCCTCCCGTCCCCGGTAAGAACAATGACTATAAATTCAGTCTGCTGTGGCGTTAACGGTGCTGTTTAAGTTCCAAGACAACTTCTGTTTTAACTAACGTTAACGTTACTACTTGGCACTGCTCGATTGGAGAAACATTCCGTTGCTATCACCAGTGCAAATGTGGGTACAAATATAAACTAGTATAACTATTAAACTAATTTAGTGCACTTAACTACAACCCCCAACCCTCCCGCGGAGCAATAAAGAATGGGCGTGATGCTGGCTTGGAGGTAGGTATACGAGCAATGCGCCCCTAAAATCCCATAGTCCAAATAAAACAGGGTCTGCATTGCAGCTCGTCGTGGTATGTACTAGCTTCCGATCTTGTTGATGGTGTTAATGCATTCAAATTTAACAATTTGTAATAATGCAAGAGTACGGGTTAGCACACGAACATGTATTGCCGCACAAATTGGCTATTTGTAACAATTCCAGCAAACAAAACCATTAACGACATCTGAGTGGCTAGCCATCTAGCTACATAAACTCTGGATATATAGATTTTTAGCTTAGCTGTTGATCCACGCACCTCATTGGTCGCTGTATAAAGTGACTTGTAATTGTGGCGACGGACTGCGATTATCGGCTCTGTTTGGGCGCAGGGAAACAATCAATGAACATACCTGCTAAAATTGCTTTCCCTGGGTGTGTTATCTTTCTCCCTCCGATCGCCGCAGCTGATAGCGTTCTCTTTTGTGAAACCGAGTTGTAGATGTCCGGTGAAAGACGCGACATCGCCGCGCCAGACACAGCACACAAACGGGGGGATGGACTGTGGGTCAATGTAGCGGGATGCGATTGCTGGGAGCATCTTCGTCTCATAATGCGATCACACGGTGCTTCGGACACTGAAAACGGTTTCCACAAAGACGACATTACCGTGTATGATAAGAGATTACTGCGCAAAGCAAACTGTATTCACTGAATGGCGACTTAAAATAGTGGTTCAAACTATAGACTACCTGGTAACAATTTAGCGACTGTACAATCACAGATTCTGTTGTTGAAGCGGGAAGTCATGAATATTAAATCAGGACATCTTATGAGGACATGTTGACGGTCCAATCCATTGGCCCAATTGTATAGTATTCACAATCAATTTGTTTAATATTAATGACATTGATGACCAATTGTATTGCTAGATTTGTCAGTGGCATTTAATGGAGTCTGTGTAACTTCGACATCAGAGTTTTCATTGGTCAGTGCCCATGAAATGTAACGCATTTTATTGGCTATTCAAGAATAAGGTGCCATCTTATTAGACGAGACAGATTTGCATGGATAATGCACGAGGGTCTTGGGCTAGATGAAGTGAGGGGCATTACAAATGTCACCTGTGCACAGCCTTTGAATATATATATTTTGGACAAAAACATCAAGCGTTCTCGACAAATACAGTCAAATACAAACGCTGAATTGTTTAATAGTATTTTTATTATTCTCAAGCCTGGGATTATGGCAATATATAACCCTGTCTAACACCAGCGAGACGCATCCCAAATTATACCCTGGCTAGACACAGCTAAATCCCTCCCCAAGGAATTCACTTTTAAGGAAGTGTGAGTGTTTTTCTTTTAATTAAAACATTTTCTTCATAATTTTTTTATGCCAGTTATTTCAAAATATTAATATTTTTATGACTCTACTTCACACTCTGCGCTCTAGAACTTCCCATAACGGTTCAATGATGTTTAGATCTGGTTACTGTGGAGGCCTTTGACTGTAATTCTCGGGTCTTGATTTCTATTGGTCCAATGAGTAGCCGATCTGCTCTATATTCAACTTTGTCTCATAAATTAGTAAATAATATTATATATCCAATTTACAAGCGATTTGATGAACAGCCACACTTGTGTGGTTTTATGACACTCACTAATATCAGTCCTTTAATGCCCTGTAGATGTCATTTAGTTTATGTATCTTGTACTTGATACTTTTCATCAACAAATGACCATGAATAATTGAGTAAGTGCTGCCACAGAAGGGGAATGTTTGAGGACAGAGGACTATAATGCAGTTTCAAAATTTGGTCCAAAACATCACAGGCATTTTTATAATAACAGGAACCTGCTACAGTTGAGACATTTTCACAAATGCCTGGCCTAGCATCTGCATTAAGATGGTACCCAGTTCTGCTCATTGACTGTAACTGTGACCTAAAACCCATAGCAGCTGCAGATAACCTGGTATCCAAGTTAGTGGTAAGTCGTGTAATAAGTATGTACAATATTAAGTATCCATAAATGAAACAAGACATGCTCTACATGAAAAAAAAAATTGAATGATTTTATTACCTAGTGCAATTTATTAGCGTAAAATAATTAATATTATAATAACTTGAACAATATACAATACCAACCACTTGACAAAGTTAATGTTTTTATACAATATGCCGTATGCAGTATATGATATTCAGTAATAATGCAGTAATATGATATGCAGTAATATGATATTCAAAAGTGACTACAACAGTGAGAAACTAGTATCTCAAAACCCAAATTATGTTAATCACTAATGTGAAATGCATAATACTACAAACCCCAATTCCAAAATCGTTGGGACAGTATGTAAAATGCACATTAAAGCAGAAAGCAGTGATTTGTCAATTCTCTTTTACGTACATTTCTTTGAAAACGGTACAAAAAAATGCAAATTCTGAATTTGATGCCTGCAACACGTTCCAAAAAAGTTCGGACAGGGGCAAAAAAAAAAACCTGGGAAGTTCAAAAAACCCATGGTTGGCTAAATGGCTGTAAGTCACCAGGGGTCTGACGTATCAAACAAGCCTCCTACACCGCTGCTGTCCGGCTTCCTCTCCGTCGCCGCTTGCCCCTCCTCTCCCCATCTCCGCTGCCCGCTGCTCCCGCCGCCATTGGCGCCCGGTTCCCCACCATCATTGCGGCCACATCTGTACTGTCATCTAGCCGCTGTAATTCTATTAACATGGACATTGGCTGTTTTGACCTTGCTGGTCATTAAGACCTAGACCCTGAGCTGACCAGAGGAGGATGGGTTCCCCCCTTGAGTCTGGTTCCTCCCAAGATTTCTTCCTATTTACCACCAGGGAGTTTTCCCTTGCCACTGTTGCCTTTGGCTTGCCATTGTGGGGGTTTAGGCTGGGTTTTTTTGTGAAGCGTATTGTGACAACTACTTGTGAAATGCGCTATATAAAGAAATATTGATTTGATTTGTTGATTTGAAACCATCACTCTGCTGCCAGATATGCAGTAGATATGAATTGATCACTTTAAGGGTTGTTTCTTTTGACTTCCTATTGAACTCTATGGAAAAATAAGTCAGGAGAAACAACCCTTTAAGTGATCCATCCATATCTACTGCATATCTGGCAGCAGAGTGATGGTTTGAGGCTCGTTTGATACCACAGACCCTTGGTGACTTACGCCGTTTAGCCAACCATGTGTTCCATACTGTTCCCCGTGTAATTTACAGCTAAGTCTAGTCCCACCCCCCCAATTCCCCATAGAGATCCATTCAAATGCAGAGAGGTTATATTATCACTTGTAATCCTGTGAAATAAGATATCAAGAGTCTCTTCATATCCTTTTATATCCAGTCATGATAGCATCACCTGTTTACCTGTGGAATGTTCCAAACAGGTGTTTTTGAACTTCCCAGTCTTTTTTTTGCCCCTGTCTCAACTTTTTTGGAACGGAATTAGCGTATATTTACAAAAATCAATAAAGTTCATAAGGTAAAACATTAAATATCTTTTCTTTGTACTGTTTTCAATTAAATATATGTAAAAGAGAATTTACAAATCACGGCTTGCTGCATGTGCATTTTACATACTGTCCCAACCTTTTTGGAATTGAAGTTTGTATTTTAAAATCACAGCTGTATTTATATATTGGTGTTTCAAAGTAGTTCTAGTTTTTATAGCACAACACAAGTATGATTAACGTTGTTACTAAATAATGTAACAAATCTAAAGGACCTGAGTACTGTATTATTAAAGAAGAGGGATTGCGTTGACTGCAATGTCTATAGTATTAATCTCACTAGAGTTAATTGTACACTGAACTTTCTGATTGATGTCACAGATAACAAAGACACAGATTGAACAGAACTGCCATATTTGTAGAATTCACTTCTAATGGGTGTAAGGTAATCACAGATTTTACAATATACTAACCAGCCTTTTGTTTTCTGTTTTGGTTAGCTACAGGAGGATTTGGTTATTAACAGTTTCCGATGCTGTATTGGCTTTTGACAGGGTGTAGAATTTGGAATGGGAAGGGAAACGGTACCTCCAACATTAAGTCGACCCAAAGACAAATGGATATGAAAAGACAGATGTAGTCTCTGCTGAGGTTTAATGTGTGAAGTAATGAGTGTTTCATGTGTGAAGTAATGAGTGTTTAATGTATGAAGTAATGAGTGTTTCATGTGTGAAGTAATGAGTGTTTAATGTGTGAAGTAATGAGTGTTTCATGTGTGAAGTAATGAGTGTTTCATGTGTGAAGTAATGAGTGTTTAATGTGTGAAGTAATGAGTGTTTCATGTGTGAAGTAATGAGTGTTTCATGTGTGAAGTAATGAGTGTTTAATGTGTGAAGTAATGAGTGTTTCATGTGTGAAGTAATGAGTGTTTAATGTGTGAAGTAATGAGTGTTTAATGTGTGAAGTAATGAGTGTTTCATGTGTGAAGTAATGAGTGTTTAATGTGTGAAGTAATGAGTGTTTCATGTGTGACACTTCTTGTTATGGAGCTCCACTTCACCTGTTTGGTCTGGTCTTTTGTCCTGTAAGAGATAAAATGAAAATCGTTATGATGATGTGTAATTTATCATTCTGTGTCATGCAGTTTGATTTTTTTTAATTTATTTGCATAATCACTTCACCTACAAGACTAGACTGTGTACTTTATAATATGCTAATTTACGGAACCAAATGTAAAATGTAACTTCCCTATTTTGAACTAAACCTCACAAATAAGCAGTTACTTTCTCCCAAGGTATCGGAGCTGAAGGATGCATATGGGTTATTTTTTCACTATAGATTTTTTTTTGTTATAAATTCAGGGGAGTGTAATGTACTCATACTAAATAAAAAAAGGTACACACCATTTTATCTGTATGGTTTCATCTGATTCACTTTGCCACTTTGCCACAAGGTGTTTTCAGGCCTTCAAATGCTATACATTTGTCCTGGAAACAGAGAAGAGCTGAGTGATGAAAGAAAGAAAATGAGCAGAAAAGGAAAGCAGAAATGCATACAGGCAGCACTCGCTGACGTAGTTCACTGTACACAATCAACTGGCAAGGCTGATTCACGCACTGCAGTACCAGTTTGAGTTTATTATGTGAACTCCAAAAATATAGGCTGGCTTTGGCAGGATATGAAAAGTCTGCAAGTTTATGCAATGATGCTAAGAAAGATGATGGCTGTGGTAGTTTAACTCAGTTAATTTCCGTTGTATGAATTTGGAAGGCCGATGCACCATCTATGATAAACGAAGGTTCCAAAAGTTCCAATTGTTCAGGAATTTCCATGTGTACATGAGCCAGTCATCTATAGTGAATATTACCAAGTTTGAATATTTGTGGGAGTTTAGATTCTCTATATTAAATACCCAATACCTTGTGTTTGTGTGTTCATTCAGGGCACTGTCTTGGGTGGAATACGATACCAAATCTGATATTTTTGGGATGGGATGGGGAAGTACATGGCAACTGATCAAACCCTGTCAGTCATGTCAGATCTCAAGCATTTGACATATGCCAAACAAAAAAGAGATATAAGTTATAAGAGATCTTGGTGTGGTTTGGGCAGTGGGAGGGGTTAAATGGGGTCTTCTTTAAGACTGCCCATGATGCTAGGTCTTGGTCCGCTGGAGTTTTCAAAATCAGCGCTACAGTGGCAGGGGACATTCAACTATGTCTCATTCCCTTAACAGCCAGTCCTTATCTGGGCTGCCTCATTTCAACTGTTTGCTAGCGGACCGCCAAAGCACAGCGGAAGCACACACTCCTACACTCACTCCCTGTGCTGTACCTCGTGCCACCGCAGAGTGTCCAGTGTGAGAGCCAGGTGACAGTGCGGACAGGCGCTCATCTGATCTGCGTCCTCCACCCTCCTCTCCCTCCTCAGGGGCCCCTCACACCCCCACAGGGGGAAGGGTGTAGAACGGGAGGAGTGGGCCACTCCAAAGTGAGGCCTGGGGTCCTGCTGGTAGCTGAAGCGTTTTCCTTTAGGGGACAGTCCCAGGGACTCAAAGTCTACCTGGAGCAGGTAGAGGAAGGAGGAATTATTTCAACCAGAAAAATGCTGGGGAACTCTGAGTGATTCTGTGTGGCAGGCGGCTGGAGGACTATGTAGTTACCTGGAGTTTCTTTAGTGTGTCTGTGGTCAGGGACTTCATGCAGTACCAGCATGGCTCTGGCATCTGCCCTGCTAGAGGCACACAAGAGCTCATGTGCACAGTAATAATGGCAGGTTTGTGTGGAACCACATATTTGATAGATTTTTATTGACTAACCAGATGGTCAGCTTCTACATTCCATTCCTTCCATTTCAGTTTTGTTTTTAGCCAAGACAGTTTTTGTGTGCAATGGAGGGAGCTTTAGATATTTACAGAAGTATCTGACAACCTGCCAGCTTTATAATGGCTGGTATAGGGGCATTCAGGGGTTTGTGGTCTAAAGCAAGAAAATCCACTTGAAGTAATTAAAAAACAGCATTTATAGTGACGTTATACCTCTTATGATGATGAATATTATTATTCTCATCTAATGAAAATATGGCAAGTTGTCCTCAAATGGGATGTCAAAACTGAAATGGGTGTTTCTTCTTGAAACCTCAGCCTCTATCTGTTGCAGCTCTTACTTCATCCTTAAATTTGGGCTTGAGCAAACAAAGTTGGCAGCATAGCTGAAACTCTCTTCTGTTTCATAGTCAGACATAATCGTATCTTCAGTTTCAAATCGCAGGTAGCGTGTGTAACATTAGACAAGCAACAACTGGCACAGGCAGAGTGGCAGGCTAGCCAGAGGTGGGCAACGAGGTTTTCGTGCCAATTTCTTAATTACAATGGTCTTAATTACATTTTCACCAACTGACATTTTGGCTACATTTCTTGATAGGCATATGAATGACAGCCGAAGACGGTTTTTGTGTCGTATATGAAACATGTTACTGTGATCTAATCTATCAGTGAAGCAGTGTTTGTGTATACAGCCAATTAGCTAATTTTGCTAGGTTAATTGGTGGAAACAAAAATCTGCATACACACTGCTTTCTATTATCTGACTAAAAGTATATTTTCTTGCTTTAGACCACAAACCCCTTTATTCCCCTACACCAGCCACTGTGAAGCTGCACGTGTCTAAGATATTCATGTCTCAAAAAAGAAACACTTTGGGCCAACCAAAAACATAGACTAAAACTGAAATAATTTTAAAAAACTCTCGAAGGTGAACTATCACTTTAATTATAGGTGGTTCCACTTGGTAACAGGAGTTTCTAGTGCTTCCCAAAGTCCATTGGAACTGTATTGTACTTGGTCATGCCCCCTTAACCCTTGTGTGGTGTTCGTGCTTTTGTTACTCACCCAGTGTTCGCGGGTCTGGTGGACCCACAACATTATTTGGTTTTTAAAACAATGAAGCCATAACAATTTACGTAAAAGATATTGACTTTATCTCAATTACAAGCAATATAGACAGCATATGTGGTTAATACTGACCATTTACCTCTAGATCATATTTATCAATGTGATATTTGTTTTTTGTGATAAAATGTGATTTTTGTGTTCTTTTACATGTTTATCACAGAAAATGAGCCAAGGCCAATGAGTCTCAGGTTGAAAAAATTATGAATTGTATCATTTTTCTTTTAGTAAACATTGAATACGGGTCCCACAGACCCGAACACCACACAAGGGTTAATTAATTTTCAGAAAACAGATCCAGTTGGAACATCTCAGCTTCAGTGGTTGAGTCAGATACTTTATTTGAGCCCCTTCAAATAACGTAGCCTATCTGACTCTGGTCTGGAGTAATACTAGCACACAGTAACACTTGCAGTTTTGAGTAAAAAGTGGCTGGACTGGCGCGCACAAGCGAGGCACTTGTCTCCATTTCCCCATATCAGGAATCTGTACAACATGGGGGTTCTCTGATCCTCCTGAGGCTCTGAATGGTCAAATGAGCTGAGGCCCAGGAGGGCCGCCTGGAGGCAGACTCACTCTGTGTATTGTGGTGGGCTCCGGCGCTGTAAAAGTGGGTGTGGTTTGAGCTGGCCTGCTGTGGCACGGCATGGTCAGGGCCATCCTGCAGGAGTAGGGTCTCTTCCTTGCAGTTCGAACGGCTCTCTGCATGGTCGTCGCTGGCCTCGGTGTGATTGGCCGGACTGTCTGGCGAGAGCTTGTGATAGAGCTCGGAACAAGGTGGTGAACCGTCACATTCCCATGACTGAGAGGGGGAAAGAGAAGAGAGAAAGAGATAAATGTTGAGGGAAATGGAGAAAGAGGAAAGGAGAAAAAGATGTGTTGGAAGGAAAGAGAGAAGAGTAGTGCATAGCATTATAGTACCCATAGCAGTGCTTGAATTGGCCTCCATCTTGCTTTTTTGCTTTCAATTTTTAAGGTCTGTCCTAAATGTTTCTGCTCTCAAATTCAAAACCTTGGTGCTTGCCTTTCAGGCAGCTAAAGGGACCACTCTCTTATGTCACAGAAAGTTCATCAGACGTAACATAATATAAGGCATTGTCAGTTGAGAAGATTAATGGGTTGTGATTGGCTCTGAGCTGTCTGTTACTGATTGGCAGAAAGGCTGCTGTTTCTGGCTCTGACCTGGCTGTGCTGGTCTGCTCCTTGCTCCTCCACTGTCTCCCATGGGTGGAGCTCCTCATCGCCTGGGCAAAGGCACAGTAGCTGTCCACTCTGAGATTCGTGTGGGATGCAGTTGGCCACCTCCTCATTACTGTGTACGTGCGTGTGTGTGTGTGTGTGTGTGTGTGTGTGTGTGTATGTGAGAGATATCATGAGCATGTGCATGCGTTGATGAGTGAATGTGTGTGTATACAGAAACATGTGTGTGTATGTGTTTATGTTTGTAGAGATGTGGAAATGCGAGTGTGTGTGTGTTGTGTAGTGAGAGGAACAACAGAAAAAGAGTTAGAAAAGAGAGAGCAGCACAGGTGGAAAAACAGCACAGCTGTCTCCTGCAGTCCTTACAGGCATACATTAGCACCACTCTCCTAACCTGGCTGGCACTCCCTCTCCAAAGACAGGATAAGAAAGCCGTCACACTGAAAAACCAGTAAACTTCCCTGTGCGGAAGGAAAAGCCTCAAATCCAGACTGTTTTTTCCACTTCCCTGATCATTACCGGCTCTAAACGGTGCGGAAGTTTCCGCCAGCCGCCTCCAAACCCAGTCTCAGTTACAGCAGTCCCTCTCCGGTGAGGTTATCGCGCAATCTCACTGGCGATTACGCCAAGACGGGCTCGTCTGTCACTGCTGGAACGGTGCAATGTGACTCGCATTGACAACCCAGACACTATGACAGAAGGCCAGTTTGGATGAGTTTAATGTCCTTACCAGCAGCTGCAAGCTTGGCTGTCCCCCTGTGCTGGTGCATCCCCCATGCCGATGAGCAGCCGTCTGTCAGTGTGTGTGTGTGTGTGTGTTGTTTTCATTTCCCTTCTACGAAACGGAAACTGAGGCTGGTTAATATTTAATGCGTCTGAATGGCTCACAAGCAGATTTACTGTAAAGCGTAAGAGCTGCAGGGGGCCGAGATGGGAGGGGGGGGGGGGGGGGATGGGGCTGGGGTCAGGTGTCACTTCAGTCTGGCACACCCTGTCCATCACCGATCCCCCAACCCCTCCCCCAATCCCACCCTCTCCTTTTGGCAAGCCTGGTGTGAACATAACACAATAAAAACACAAAGAGCACTGAGGCATATTTAACTGGGTGCTCAGGATGCTGAACATACATAATGCTGTCATGCATAACCATGGGGATAAAACCCACTATATGGGCATCATAAAGGTGCAAGTTGGATTACTGTGCTATTTCTGGGAAATTGATGATGCAACACAATTGTGTTTGGCCCGTGGTTTGCCCCGTGTTGTGGTGAGTCCCGAGTGCCGGGATCCAACACACTGCAGCTTTCAGCTTGCAGCTCCCCCGCCCCTCCCTCCCCCTCTCTCTCTCTCCCTCTCTCCCTCCTCTCACCAGCTCTGTCTCTATCTCTCCCTCTCTCTCTCTCTCTCCCTCCATCCCTCTGACTTAGGGGCGCTCGTGGGAAGCGACTCCAGATCAGGACGACGACTCGGACCGTGGCGCGTGAGAGGGGATGGCTTCGCGCGGGCAGCGTACCAAGGCTCGCTGGGAGCTGGTGAGGTGGTGAGTGTCTCCTGAAGGCTGCGGGGCTGGGAATCGGGGAGGAGAGTGCGACGCGCACAAACACAGACGGGCCTGTTGTCAGCATGTGCTGCACCGCTCCTGCATATTTCTTTTTGCTCAAATTGTCTGATGTTGGATGGGAGTGATAGCCTTCAACAGAGGTTGGAAGGAATGCAGCCTTGCAGATGCGCATGTTTCTACTCACAAACCAGCGTTCACATATGCGTGCACAGACGTGCGCATGCAGGGACGCACGAGCGCACACACACACACACACACACACACACATACAAACACATACACACACACATTCTGACCTTATATCAGCAGTGCATACATGTAAGCGCACTCTAACAGACAGAGTGTGCCTGTCCAGCAAATTCAGTTTTTTTCTTTCTGGCTGATTACGTGAATGATTGCAGTTTTAGCTCAGTCTAATCTATCGGCTCATAAATTATTATAAGTGCTGTGCTGATAATTCCTCATATTTCCCACAACATGAATTTCATGCTTCAGTGTTTTTGCATGGCGCATATCCATTCATGCTGTGCTTTAGACGGTTAGCTGCAAAGTTTACATGTATTTTGTCTCTTCTTCAGTGGCAAGAAATCTGGCTCTCACCCTGCCTGGCCTTGCAGTTATATTCTTAGCATGCATCATGCAGGGGTCTTCAAATAAGCTCATCATAACTCAACCGTGATATAAAATGTTCTGTCGTCTACTGACCTCCAAGGGCTGATAGGTTCATAAACTTGTTGGAAGTCTCCTTGTTTCTTTCATCCGTTTGGCTTGCATCTTTTCCAGTGGTTTATGAATGAGGAGGGCCATTACTGGCAAACAGTAGCCCTGGTGCACCGCACTGTGTGATCTATTCCTGCTCTGACATGAAGAGGCTGGCTGTTGAAGTCATTCTGCTGGCATTGCTAAATAAGATTTGCCTGTGGGTACAACACTATCAGTGTCACCAACAAGATCAGATCTTTTTGATAAGTACAATAGTCGTCTTGGCAGTGCTTTTGCTCTGAGAATGAGTTTATATGAGTGCTGTTGTTATGTACGTGTGTGTTGTGTGTGTGTGTGTGTGTGTCTGTGTGTGCGTGTGCGCGCGCGCGTGTCTGCGTGAGTGTGTGCTGAGTCAGACAGGAAACATAAGAAGTGTGTCTGGGTGGAGCAGATAGGGAAATTGTGTGATGTGTGAGAGAGAAAAAGAAAGTGAGCATTGCAGTAACTATTCCACTCCACTGCCCTGGCTCTTCTGGAACCCAAGAAAACTTAAATATGGAGGTATTTCTGCTTATGTGTTATAATATTAATATGTAATAATAATAATAATAATAATACATTGAAAATAAATCTCTCTTCTCCCGCTCTGTATATAAGATGCCAGAGACAAGAAGATGCAAGAACAATTATTTAACTTCATGCTCTACAATAGCAATGTAATTTCATTGCAGTGTTCTTTTTCAAAATGGCCATTATATGCCTATTTTAATTATATTTGTAACAATCAATGTTTCTCATGCACAGAATATACAGGGGGTGGACAAAATATCGTAAACACCAGTTTTCCGCAAAACTTAAAACACTTGCCATAACCTCAACCCTTGTTCCTAGCCTGATTATCTGTGCTGCTTTGTGAATCTTGTGCCACGTGTACATTTTATAAGATGACTTTTTCTTTATAATTATGCCAATCAACCCTAATTGCCTGTTAGTCATATTTTTATGAAATTCTAATAAATCATGTATTACATGTCGCTGTTATATCAGTAATAAGTGAGTACACTTCAACAAATGTAAAAGAAGAAATCAGAAAACATTTTGGTCCCCAACAACTGGAGTTGATCTCTATGTAGTACAGTGGGGAATGTGGTTAGTGAAAAACGTAACTGAAGAGGAATAATTGACAATTGTGCCATATTTGTGACTCATGTTACGTGGAAGTGTTGGATTCTAGACCAGTTTCAATGTTTTTCTATTTTATTCAGCTGTTCACTTTGAGCAGAGGTGTTCACTCCCCACAGCTGTGCAGAGGTGCACGTCTCTGGTTGTCATGGACCAAAATGCTTTCAGTTTTTGTCCTACCTTCGTTCTAAAGTGTTCTCACTTATTACTGACACAAAAGCAGCATATAATTGACAAATTAGTATTATTTGATAATAGTCTGATTAATGGCTAATTATGATTCATTATCAAGTGAATACATTTTTTTAAATATATTTTATATATTTTATGTTTTATGAAAAACAGTTTTGTTGGTTTCTGGTGTTTCCGATATTTTGTCCACCCGTATGTATCCATATTTATCATTCTGTTATCCAGTAATAGTAATTTGTGTTTTTATACTTCAACTCAAGAAAAATAAATAAATAAATAAATAAATAAATAAAAGCCAACCCCGGTGGAGAAAGAATTTGCATCTGCGGTGTATTTTCAGTCCACATCCAGCAGGTCGCAGCAAATGACCTCCAAATTTCTTCAGTTTGAAAGATCTGTGGGCTCTGTCCTTCAAAAGCACATACTTTCCCCTGGTGTTTAGCCAGTGCTATTGCATGCTGGTGCCATTGCAGGTGCTTGCATATCCTCAGGAAGGCCATAGGAGTGCATAGCAGTTGTTTTGTGATATCGGGAAGGGCATACTATCCAGTTGCTTTGTCCACATGTCAGAGGCCTGTCAACTTGGACCTAATGCTTCCCCTTCTTTATAGTACCCAGAATTACAAGGGCCAGTAAGGTACACAGGAAGACGAAAGTTATGCAATTTTGTCTTCAATCCATCTTTAATTCATTACACTGCATACTAATATTTTTCTCTTAAGGTTGACATAGGGCTGATGTTTTAACCTCACTGATTACTCAAAATTTGTAGATTACAGGAAATGAATGAGTAATTTCTGGATGGAGCTATGTAACCACTGTCCTGTTATGGGTGTGGTGCATGGTGTCTACATCAAACTTCTTCAAACCACATATAAATTAGGAAATGCAGTAGATGTCCATGCTGTTGACTCGATCAGCTATAAGCTCCTTAGTGTGATATTGAGTGTGAAGAAATAAAGCTACGTAGAGAGTTAAAGCTACAGTATGTAGATAGTTATAGCTACAGTACATAGATAGTTAAAGCTACAGTACGTAGAGAGTTAAAGCTACAGTACGTAGATAGTTAAAGCTACAGTACTTAGAGAGTTAAAGCTACAGTACGTAGAGAGTTAAAGCTACAGCACGTAGAGAGTTAAAGCTACAGTATGTACAGAGTTAAAGCTACCGTACGTAGAGAGTTAAAGCTACAGTACGTAGAGAGTTAAAGCTACAGTACTTAGAGAGTTAAAGCTACAGTACGTAGAGAGTTAAAGCTACAGCACGTAGAGAGTTAAAGCTACAGTACATACAGAGTTAAAGCTACCGTACGTAGAGAGTTAAAGCTACAGTACGTAGAGAGTTAAAGCTACAGTACATAGAGAGTTAAAGCTACAGTACGTAGAGAGTTAAAACTATAGTAAAGCTACTGTAGAGACTGGGATTGGATCATAGACCCAGTGAGTGACTGAACATGTGTGGGCTGCTAGTATCATACAGAGTTCAAGTTGTATGATGACAGAGGGCTTTTCCGACGAATGGCGCATAGGTGCAGTCAATGGCGCAGAGCATGCGGCACTGAGCGTGGCTAATGAATTTTGTTATTTACTTGACTAGTGAAGAGGAGTGCACAACTCACAGTGCACTGCGCAGGTGGGAAAAGGGCTGATAGGCTGAATATTTACCAGTGGGTGTGTTGGAGAAGGATTCAGTCATAGCCAATCAAATGACCTCTTTCCCTTTAAGAGCCATACGAGTTGTGAACCGGCATACTGCCAACTTCCGAATACCACTGCAGTGGAAGATGATACATCTATTTTGCATTGATATCACAAAAAAAATTAAATAAATACTACAACTGTAATAATGCATTTGTTCCACAAGGGAACGTTTAAAATCACAAACTAAGTAGGCCTATCATTTGTGTTTTAGTCCTATTGTTTTTTATAGAATATGTAAGTGCAGTAATACGGAACACAGAGAGTGCCGCAATGATAGATAAATAAATAAATGGAAATATAAAAATGAATAAATAAAATAATTTGGAAATAAATACATCTGGGAATGAATATAGAAATGTATGTGCAATTAATTTAAGTTATTAAATGTATTTTTTTCTAATCTATTCATTTATTTATTTCCATATATATTTCCCAATTTATTCCCATATTTAATTATTTATTTCCCAATTTATTTCCCTATATAATTATTTATTTCCATATATATTTCCCTATTTCCCAACGAGCACAATCTGTCAATCAACTCGCTTTGGTCCACCCACTAAATTCAACTCGTTCCCACCCTTATGGTTCCGAGTTGCCAGATTGGGGGATTTTCCTCCTAAATGTAGGGGTTTAATCAATGTGAGCAAGTACATTAATGGAGAAGTCAATTTCTCAAATATTGAAAGAAAAGGCAGATAGATTGTATATTGCTGTGAGCAATATCTCTATCTTGTATCTGAGAAAGCTAGCTACATGACCGTGTTCAATGTAGCCTACAATGTTCGCTGGCATCCGACGTGGAACAAAGCTACGTAACATCTAACATCTAAGTTAATGCTAGCTTAGGTCTGTCACTTCAGTACAACCTAGCTTTCTGTTTAGCCTACATAGCGAGTGGTAGTGAATAATTTTTTATTTTTTTAAAGTCGGTTCACAAACTTTGGCTATCTTTTTAAATTTGCTTATGAGGCTGTATATTAGGCCATAGTTTTTCAGCTTCAAATATTCTGAGGATCTGCCATTTTGATGGTCACATACGCAATGCGGCTAAACTAACATTACAATGACGGAGACAATCATGTAACGAGGGGGTCATGTTGAGATTTGCTAATCTAAAACAGATAGCTAGTCGTAATGTCTATGTAGGTAATGGTTGTTAGGCATGCCAGTTTGGAATTTACAGTCTGGGTGGCAGCTCCAGCTTCAAAGTCAGCATGGTACAACTGGCCTTGTCACATGGATTTAATATTTTGCCTGGAAGGTGGAGATTGCGCTACTGGCTGGACTTGACAATTATGGCTCACAAATATCACTTCTTGTTAAAAGCAGGAGTACATTTCCATTATTCAATAGCTGAGCGGAGCGGAATTATCTGAAAACATACTCATGTTTGGTCTTGTTAAAAAGAGGCGAAAACCCTGGATATTTTGATAATAATATCATGGTGCTTAGTCTTGCTTCCAACAACATAAGATCAGTTGAATAAGTAAATTTGTCAGTTATTAGATAAGCCAGTCCTTGTCCGACCCCCCTTCCACACATTAAATTGGCATCACCCAATTTGGCCAAGCATCCTCCTCTGATCATTCATCAAGTGTGTACTGGCCAGGAGAAGAGGGGGTCCTTCCCCCCATCTTTGAACTACATAAAATGTGTGCCTGTCTTTACTCTTTAGTCAAGTTGGAGTTGGGGGTTGGCATCTTGAGCCTGCCATTTTGTGGTGTCTGTCTTGTGTGCGGCCTGACATTCTTAGTCTTACAGCTCATCTGGCATTTGACATTTCATCCCTGATCTTTTTTAATATTCTTCTGTCTGTTGGTTTTTGGACTTTGGTCTTAGTGCATTCTGGGGATTACCTTGGGAGAGACAAGCTCTGGTTTTGTATCTTCTTTCATTCATTTCTTTTGTCATTGTAACTTGTCTATGCATGTAACATTCATTGTTTGTTAAGGTAGTTGAAACTTTGTCTTTAGATTAGATGTCGAATACTTGTAATTTAATAAATATCCTAATTTTAATCTGGTTGTCAGTTGTACATTTTGATAAAGATTGATCCAACATGTTGCCCTGCCGATCAATGAATTTGGCAATTAAATTTATAATTGATATCTGATAATACTTAACAATTAAAATAAAATAAATCTATTTTAAGTGTTTGGACAAGTGAGGAGTTTTAACATTTGATGACACTTGTGTTCTGTATTCAAAGTGCTGAACAATAAACAAGGGTGTTAGCTGTTAAAACTGCTGGATTCATAAATTGTCAAATTTTACTGAATCCTCTCTTCCCCGACAGGTTGATTGGCTTTTAAATAGGTCATGATCATGCATGCATTGATTGGGAAAGCCCCGAAGAAGAAGGGTAGAAGGGGTTTTCTTTGTTTTCACACTTTAGAATAATAGTAAAGACATCAAAACTATGAAATAACAGAAATGTAATTATGCAGTGACCAAAACATTGTTAAACAAATCAAAACTTATTACCTAAGTCCTGCTGCGTAGCTGGCAGGCACCTGCAGCGGAGCTGGCAGGTATAATATCACCCAGAGAGAGAGGCTGTACGGTGCGTAGCAGCTTCTTATTAACATTGTTCAATTCTAATTAACTTTTTATATAATGTCTTTCTATGTCTTATGTAAAGCACTTTGAGTTGTCTTGTGTATGAAAATGTGCTATACAAATAAACTTGACTTGACTTGACATTCAATCAGGTTTGTCCAAACCTTCAACTGGTACTGTACAGTTGAAGTGAGAAGTTTACATACACTTAGGTTGAAGTCATTAAAACTCATTTTTAACCACTCCACAGATTTCATGTTAGCAAACTATAGTGTTGGCAAGTCAGTTAGGACATCTATTTTTTTCAACAATTGTTTACAGATTATTTCACTTTTAATTCACTATATCACGATTCCAGTGGGTCAGAAGTTTACATACACTAAGTTGATTGTGCCTTTAAACAGCTTGGAAAATTCCAGAAAATTATGTCATGGCTTTAGAAACTTCTGATAGGCTAATTGACATTATTTGAGTCAATTGGAGGTGTACCTATGGATGTATTTTAAGGCCTTCCTTCAAACTCAGTGCCTCTTTGCTTGACATCATGGGAAAATCAAAAGAAATCAGCCAAGACCTCAGAAAGAACATTGTGGACCTCGACAAGTCTGGTTCATCCTTGGGAGCAATTTCCAAACAACTGAAGGTACCACATTCATCTGTACAAAACAAGAGTATGCAAGTATAAACACCATGGGACCACGCAGCCGTCATACCACTCAGGAAGGAGACGCGCTCTGTCTCCTAAAGATGAACGTGCTTTGATGCGAAAAGTGCAAATCAATCCCAGAACAACTGCAAAGGACCTTGTGAAGATGCTGGAGGGAACAGGTACAAAAGTATCTATATCCACAGTAAAACGAGTCCTATATCGACATAATCTGGAAGGCTACTCAGCAAGGAAGAAGCCACTACTCCAAAACCACCATACAAAAATCCAGATCTTCCAAGGTCTTTCTTTTTGGAGAAATGTCCTCTGGTCTGATGAAACAAAAATTGAAATGTTTGGCCATAATTACCATTGTTATGTTTGGAGGAAAAAGGGTGAGGCTTGCAAGCCGAAGAACACCATCCCAACCGTGAAGCACGGGGGTGGCAGCATCATGTTGTGGGGGTGCTTTGCTGCAGGAGGGACTGGTGCACTTCATAAAATAGATGGCATCATGAGGAAGGAAAATTATGTGAATATATTGAAGCAACACCTCAAGACATCAGCCAGGAAGCTAAAGCTTGGTCGCAAATGGCTCTTCCAAATGGACAATGACCCAAAGCATACTTCCAAAGTAGTGGCAAAATGGCTTAAGGAAAACAAAGTCAAGGTATTGGAGTGGCCATCACAAAGTCCTGACCTCAATCCAATCGAAAATTTGTGGGCAGAACTGAAAAAGCGTGTGTGAGCAAGGAGGCCTACAAACCTGACTCAGTAACACCAGTTCTGTCAGGAGGAATGGGCCAAAATTCCAGCAACTTATTGTGAGAAGCTTGTGAAAGGCTACCCGAAACGTTTGACCCAAGTTAAACAATTTAAAGGCAATGTGACCAAATACTAACAGAGTGCATGTATACTTCTGACCCACTGGGAATGTGATGAAAGAAATAAAAGCTGAAATAAATCATTCTCTCTTCTATTATTCTGACATTTCACATTCTTAAAATAAAGTTGTGATCCTAACTGACCTAAGACAGGGAATGTTTACTAGGATTAAATGTCAGGAATTGTAAAAAACTGAGTTTAATTGGATTTGGCTAAGGTGTATGTAAACTTTCGACTTCAACTGTATATATATATATATATATATATATATATATATACACGTATATACGTATATATATATATATATAATTGTGTGTATATGTATATATAATTCTCACTGTAAAAAATGCTGCAATGAATACCCAATGAGTCCCCTTATCTCCTTCTGCATGTTTGTCACTTCACCATCTACTTTATTGGATGGCTAAACCAACAATTTGTCTGACCTTATTTCACATTCGATTTTGGTGTAGCGCAGTAGTAACTTGATCTGTCCCAGTCACCTTGCTTGCTGTTCAAACAGCTCTTTCTAGTTTGTTTTTCTCTTGTTTTTGCATATTATCTCGAACACAAATTAGGCAGAAGGTAATAGTGGGGTGAAATACTATTGCTGGAACATTGTTCTTTGAGGGCTGGGTCATACAGTACTGCTGATGTGTAATACTTAGAAATGGGTAGCATATGATCAATAATTATAAGAAGACGATGATAACAAAGCAATAATCATTATCCTCATTATTGTCATAGTCATGACAGTAGTAGCAGTAACAGCAATAATAATAATAATAATAATAATAATAATAATAAAAAGCATTTATGGAATTATCCTGTTTTTGTCACCCCTGCCTAAGCTGTCTCTTAGTGATACAGTATGGTGATGGCTTGACAGGAGGCTGCTGGTGGGAGCGTGTTGTGAGCACGCTCCGTCTGCAGTCCTACTCTGTGAAGGAGTAGAGCCAGATTCTGTCCCTTTATTACACTGGTCATGCCTTGAGCCAATCAGACGCACACACTCTCGTCTCCTCCACTGGCCCCACTGCAGAAACTCAGCCCCCCCCACACACACTCTGGTCCACTGGGGTAAATTAGAGGCAACGCGATGGGCGTGTTACCAGATTTACACACAGATGCGCTTTATTACAGGGGAATGTTTGCTGTCTTGACAGCAAACGGAAATGACTGGCATTAGGATGAACTCTCCAATTGGCTGACAAAAGGTGTAGATTCTGGTATTCTATTTTGAAGTAATTTACTACATTGTTGTCTTGCCAAATGGCCTTTTAGTTTAATAATTTTGACCATATGCTATCCACATACACACAATCACGCACACAGACATGTACAAGCCCAATATGTTATCATTGTGTTCACTGTCTCAGGAGTGGAACCCTGTGGAGAGTGGGTGTATTTTGTGAGCATGCGCGTGTGCATGAAAGATTTGTGTGTGTGTGCGTGTCTATATGTGCGTATTTTTACGTGTGTGAATGGGCGGCATTACATCTGACTGCAGCAGTATCTGATATGAGCAAGCTCCCGGCTGTGCCTAACAGGATTAGTGGCTGAGAGGGAAGGATCTCGGAAACACAAAGATCCACATGTGAAGATTTAAGCTTATCCCGGAGATGTTTTTCACAAACTGTCAATGAGCAGCCAGGAACACGATAGCAAATCCTTTTCAACATTTTTTTATGCAACGAGATGAATTTGTGTTTTTGGTGGAAAGCCCAAGAGCCAGAACTTTTCTGAGTGAGGTCTATTTTATAATCCGAGTTGCACAATGCCATCTTGACCGTCTTTTGTTGTTCATTGATTTTAATTGAGTCACTTGCTGGTTTTTCTATGTGATGGAGTCTCTCTGTGGTTTTACCTTGTGATGTGCGAGTCTCTCTGTGGTTTTACCTTGTGATGTGCGAGTCTCTCTGTGGTTTTACCTTGTGATGTGCAGAGTCTCTCTGTGGTTTTACCTTGTGATGTGCGAGTCTCTCTGTGGTTTTACCTTGTGATGTGCAGAGTCTCTCTGTGGTTTTACCTTGTGATGTGCGAGTCTCTCTGTGGTTTTACCTTGTGATGTGCGAGTCTCTCTGTGGTTTTACCTTGTGATGTGCAGAGTCTCTCTGTGGTTTTACCTTTTCATGTGCAGAGTCTCTAAGATAATGGCTTTTCCTTCCTGCAGGTACGTCCGAGAGGGGAAGTTTAAAGTGGAGGAGCGGACATTGACAGCGTTCCATTGGCTGTATTCACCCTACCAACATCGCATCGCTAACCGCACAGACGGACAGTCGCCAGACAGGTACAGCACAGACGCACGCACACGCACGCACACGCACGCACACACGCACGTGTGCACGCAAGCACACACTCAAACACACACACGTGCAAGTACATGTACAGATGCACGTACACACAAATACACGGGCACACTCAAACAACACACGGCAGCACACAGTGTGGTGAAAATGTGCTGTGTATGTGTGTGTCTGTTTGGGTGGTCATGGTGTGTTGGGGATCTAACAGAACACTCACAGAATTCACAGTGCACTTCTAGCAAGGGTTTCCTTGGTAACCTCAGGATCCGCACCAATTAAGGCTCACAAACACAAGCCCGAGCTGTGTGGGAACCAATGTCGGAGAAACACACCATTTAATGAGTTAGTGAGACTTTAGCAGATAAATAACTGAAGGCTGTGTTTAAGGGCGGTGCAGCCTCGGCAGGGGCGTGGGAGGGGGTTGGAGACACAGCATCATCAATATGGAGCCGTCGTACAAATCAATTCTCCTCCGTTCAGACAGGAGGTGCTGCTAACGGAACGAAAGGAGGTTCACTGCAGTGTATGTGTATGGGTGTGTGTATATGTGCATGAGTGAGTGTGTGTGTGTATGTGCGCAGGTTTGTGCTTATTTGTGCGTGCGCATGTGCACCTGCGTGGATGGTGTGTGTATGTGTGTGTCGGTTTGTATGTTTGTGCCCGTGTGTTTGTGTGTGTGTGTATGTGTGCATGTGTGTGTGTGTCTGTGTGCATACATGATCACGTGTGTGTCTGTGTGTACTTGTGTGTGTGTGTGTGTGTGTGTGTGTGTGTGTTGCTTGTGCTCCCAGCTCAGAGTGCAGGGACACTTGCTCTCCGGGGTGTGTAACAGATCCAGCTCTCTAACCTCATTATGTCAGCTGTGTGGCGCCGGGGCCCCTGCATATTTAGCCCACCCTGAGGGCCGTTCCTTCACCCTGTCACTGCGCTTCCACCGGGCCTATGACCTGCAGCCACGCCCCCAACTCTCCCTCCATTCATCCCGCAGTCTCGCGCTCGTGTTCATCGCCTGTCGCTCTCTCTCATCCTCAACATCTATCCCCCTCCCTCTTTCCCCTCCACTTCTCCCCCCCTCTCTCTGCCCGTCACTCTCTCTCCCTCTCCCTCTCTCTCTCTCTCTGACACACACACAACCTCCCAGCTTCTCCTCTCTGCAACTGCTTCTCTGATGTTGAGACAGTAATTTGCACAACAATGTTCACTCCTACCGGTTCAGCTTGCAAAGAGCCCTCAGGGGACGCAAGGTAAGGTGTTTGAGCGCGAGCGAATCAGTGATGCGTGGTGTACTCTTTCTCTCCCTGGATATGGGAGTGGTCAGGGTGAGTTTGTCAAACTGTTGCTGAGCACCTTGGTGCGGTTTGATCGAGCACCAGGTGGAGCTGTGATTGGAGACGTATGTCTCTCATCTGGCAGTGAATTTTTAGGGGAAGGGAATAGAGGGGTTTGTAGGCATGCGATTCCACCTGGAACTATTTGACTGTGCTTGAGTCAGTAGGTTGTGTCAGTGTCTTGCAATTTTGTTGGGGCTCACGCGCTTCTTGTACAACATTATAATCGCAGGGGCTGAGGCAAAAACACATAGACAAAAGACAAAAAAAAAAGCAGCATGTCTTTGATGTATTTGGTGTGCTGTGTATTTATTTTGTGTATGAGTGTGTTTGTGTGTGTGTCTCTGTGTCTGTGTGGAAATATTAATGGATATAATTTAAAACAACAGTAACCAGTGACTGGTATGTTTCCAGAGTTTAGCCAGAGAAAACCTGGAGGATTTCAGCAAGTTCAGTTTCAATGCGCCTGTGTGTGTTTCTCTGTCTGTGTCTGTGTTGGCTGTGTGTGTCAGTGTGTATTGTTGTGTTTGTGTGCAAATCTCCCTCATGGGTTTTTGCATGCATACCCATTCACTGTGGAAGTAAACCAACTGAAACAGCCTTTCAGGGAACCAGGGCAAAAGACTCGTGTTCTCTCTTACTTTAATAGAGATCATTGTTATTTTGGTGGATGCTTTTTATTTTGTGGTGGTTAGTAGATAAATCCTGTTTTGTTATAAGCAGCTATGTGCAGCTTCTTCCTGCCTCCCTCTCAACTCCATATCCATCTTGAGCTCAGCTTATTCTAATTGAGAGAATGCGGATGTTCTTTCTTTGATCATCTGCACAGGTCAATCAGATGGTCTGTTTGTATACTATGGTAATTCCTCTTTAAAGACCTCAGACCATTCGCTTGATCTAGACTGAAGTAGTTCTCCCTCCTCCACTCCACCTCTCACGTCCCTCTCTTTCTCTCCCTCTGAGACATCTTTGTCGATTCGCGCCCTCCCACTCTTGATCTTTCCTCGGTCTGTCTTCTCCATCTTCTTTTATTTTCCTTTCATTCTTCTCCTCTCCCTCCTTCTTTTCCTTTCATTCTTCTCCTACCTCAGTGTTTTCTCTGCCCCTCACCCTGGTTAACCCCCTCAACCATCTTTCCCTGATCTCTCCTCTTCTACTCCCTCTTCTTTTCTCTTCTCTTAGCCTCTTCTCTACTCAACCCTTATCCCCCTGTAACTCCACAAGACAAATCAGCCCTACCTATTTCTCTCTTTGACCTCTGCTTCCTTCTCCTTCACACCCTCTATTGCTCTTTTCAGCTCAATAAACAGGCACTCTGATGAAGAGCCATAGGGACAGCCGGGGCGCGGCCTTTCGGACTGTTTCCGCCGCGCCGTTCTCTGTCCCTCGGCCCCTCCTTGGGAGTGCTTTACCTTAGCCGACTCCTCCCCCTGTGACACGCGCGCTCGCCCTTCACAGGGGCCACGGGAACGCGTGACCTCCTCCGCCGAGGAGGGCTGGCCGCCGTGCGCGCGGCGCGAGGGAGCGGTCGACAGCTTTTATCTCCCGCGATGCGCAAAAAGCGCCGGGCGCAGAGGCAATGGCGGTAGGCGTGAGGGGGGGATGTATGCCACGTGTGGGCGTGCACCCGGGAGAGAGTGGGCGTGTGAACGCACGCTCTGTCACGTACGATCTGGTTGAAGCCAGGAGATGCAGTCTAACAGCACTGCGAGACGCACAAAGATAAAAGACGGGATGTAGGGGGGTGGGGAATTTACAAAACATTTATTTTAACCTTTATTTAACCAGTTAGGTCAGCTTAGAATTCAGTTCTGTTTTGCAGTGGCGACCACAGAGGGTCGGTATTGTGCAGCCATTCAGATATGGGGGGCTGATTTGGTGGCCAGATGAAGAGAGCTGGTTTTTGTGGGACTTTAGCCAGGGCACCAGGGTTAGCGCCCCTACTCTTTCAGAAAGTGCCATGGCATGGGGTCTTTAATGGCCACAGCATCTCAGGACCTCAGTTTAGTGTCTCCTCAGAAGGACAACACTTCTATAGCACTGTGCTGGGGGGCTGACTTTCTGTTTGGTCCAGAGGAAAGAGTGCCCCCTACTGGATTAGCAACCCATTTTCCAGCAGCAACTTAGATTTCCCAGGGGTCTCCAATATAAGTACTAACCATGCCCACGCCTGTTTAAACTTAGCATTTAGCCATGAGTACAGAGGGCGGCATGCCGATAAAGCATATCTGACTTTGAATTGGAGAGAGAGAATGGAGTGGACAGGGGAGAAGGAGAAAGAGAGAGAATGTGAAAGAGGGAGGAGATAGTGAGCTGAAAGAGGAGAGAGAGCAAGCAAGAGACAGGGAGAAAGACAGATGAGAGGAGACAGTTTATTAGAGAAAGATGTAGAGTAGAGAAGTTTAGGTGGCAGACTAAATGAGCCGTAACATATGAGTCGTGCCCTTAAGTCATTTCACTGCTTCGCTCCAAATTAATGACAGCATCTCAGAGCTTAGCGAGAGCCTTGCTCGAAAGAACAAAGGATATAACCTCATTAATTCCCACCGGGGGAGCTATCCTTCCCAAACTGTGTACAGCAGTATGACATCCATTCCAACTGTGTATTCATTTTTCACAAAACAGCATGCACATTTGCAAGCAATGGATTACTGCCGTTGTGCACAGTAAAGGGAGCGTGCACACACCTGACAGTTAAAATACTCCCAGGTGCAACAACGATAAAACGTTTTTGAGCAAAACAAAAAGTATATAAACCAAAACAATTGCCACACTGAGAGTGCCTACGCTGAATTAAATATGGTTATTGAAAGAGCCTTGCAATCTCTCAGTGTGCTGCAGTTTTCATACTTCGGGCAAAGGGTGCAGGTGCTTTTGAGCCACATGCAACACTCCGTACTCTCCACACACACAGGGACTGCTGGGTACTTAAGGTCCCTGCCCTCGTAGAACAGTGTTTCCCAAGTAAACCTCTGGTCAGTCCTGTTAGCCTGACCAGATAACCACATTTCCACAAGGACCATCGTAATGACACGAGGCACATGACTGACACGACCCAAATTATTGGTCTATTACTCTAACAAGCTCAATTTGTGAAGACAGTTTTGTGGAGCGAGGGCAAGCCATAAGGGCACACAGATGTCTCTGCACATCACAAGACGGGGGAACACTGGGAAACGCAAGACTTGCCGCAGAACAGGGCGACCACATTCCTGACGCTACTTAACACAGGACGGGCTACGGTGGCTTTCACACCTAGTTGGTTTGGAGTGTTATTCAGAACCCTGGTTCATTCGGGGCGGGTGAGAATGCGTAATGAGCCCAAAACAGCCGCATGTAATCCACCTGAACATGATAGCCTCAGTCCTCTCATAAGTGATCCGTGGTGTGGTTTATTACGAGCGGCAACACAATCCAAACTAATTACACCAAACCGCTCAAAATATACTATGTACTATGAGTTGAAGGCTATGAGGCATTACAGGTATTTAGCAGAGTGACTTACACAACTTTTTAGAATTTTTTACATATTATCCATTTATACAGCTGGACATATACTGAAGCGATTCAGGTTAAGTACCTTGCTCAAGGGTACAACGGCAGTGTCCTACCTGGGAATCGAACCTGCGGTTACAAGGCCAGTTCCTTAACCATTATACTACACTGCCCATGAGGAGAAGTAACATGACCCCTAAGTACTAAAAATCTGTAATGAAACATCTCATTTTAGAGTCTGGGTTAAGCAAAGGTTTGTGACATTTAAAACCTATATGGGAAAGTGCCATGAGAATTACCTGATAAAAACTAAAACAGCTTGTACATTTTCTTACATTTTATATAGCAACCCCACAAATAACCCCACAAAACACCTTTGTATACAAAGTTCGTACAGGATTTTTGTGTGTTTACTATTTAATCCCAGCAAATTAAGAAAAATCATATAGTGTCAAGATGATAAAATAAGGTTAAATAGTTTTTCAGAGACGTGAAACATTGAATCAGGTCAAGTTGACCCGGAACATAATATGAGGGTATTCCTCATTGCTACAGAATGTAATTCAAACAATACTAAACATTTAAAATCACACAATTGACATGACATGATTTGAAAATATTATTTCAAATGAAACTGAACAATACGTGTGTGCACAGCACCAGTTTTTGAATCTATTTGAAGGGGCAGGACAGGGTTACTTTCCTGGTCCTGGAGGGCCGCAGGGCATGCTGGTTTTTGTTTTAAAACCCGGAACAACTCTTTTTACTTCAGTCCATGTTCCAGATTTGCGAGGGTTCAAGGTTTTACTCAGTTTTTGCAGTTATCCAGCTAACTCAGTAATCTCGCTTTGTGAAATTCCCCTGGTTCCTTGGGTCAAAAAGCAGCATACCCTGCCGCCCTCCAGGACCAGGAATGAGTATCACTGCTCCAGGGGATAGACTTGAGAGGTAGGGATGAAAAATCAAAGGTAACTGATTGCTGAATGCTGAACTGTATGGTTTCTTCTCCTTGAACCTGAACCTGTCACGGCACGGTTCAGTGCAACAAGTGCATTAGTCTAACGAGAGGGTAATGAAAATGCTCTAATGCTTATTAGAAATGAAGCCAGTTGATTTAATATTCAGTCACTCATTTCCATTCTTCTCTTGAGCCTACAGCATTGCAACATGCATGCAATTACATACATTAAACGGAGGGAGGGAGGGAGAGAGGGAGAGAGGGAGGGAGAGAGGGAGAGAGGGAGGGAGAGAGGGAGAGAGGGAGGGAGAGAGGGAGAGAGGGAGGGAGAGAGGGAGAGAGGGAGAGAGGGAGGGAGGGAGGGAGGGAGGGAGGGAGGGAGAGAGGGAGAGAGGGAGAGAGGGAGGGAGAGAGGGAGAGAGGGAGGGAGGGAGGGAGAGAGGGAGGGAGAGAGGGAGAGAGGGAGAGAGGGAGGGAGAGAGGGAGGGTGAGAGAGAGAGAGAGAGTCAACTCTGGATCAAAGTCAATGCGGATCAATATCCACCATAACCACCCGAGGTCTTCAAACTCCGCCGCCATTTTCATTCTCCATATGCACCCCTCCTAGCCCTCTTTAGTTCCTCTCACCCCATGTACCCATCTGACCAACTCTACCGCCTTTCACTCTTTTTCTCTCTCTCTCTGCTGGTCCTTTTTCCTGCTGAGCAGACACTGTTGCCTACCATTACCCAGATGCCGCCTGAATGCCACTGTCGTGACTGCTGTCCAGTTGTGCAGTCTGTCCCTGTCTGGCTGTTTCTTTCCTGGCTTACATCAGCCGAAGCTGCTTTCTCTTAAATAAGTAAGAAAATGCCTTTGTAAGGTACAGTCATACATTCAATTTAAATTTAATTAAATTAAATTTTATTTGTATAGCGCTCTTTCCAGAAAACTGTCACAAAGATGCTCTTCAGAGAAGGAGAAGGAAAATTGGGCAAAAACCAGGCCAAAAAGCAAGAGAGGTAAAAACTCCCTAGTGGGAAGAAAAACATTGAAGCGGAGACAAGAAAAAACTCCCCAATGGGAAGAAATCTTTGCAGCCTGGCTAGAGAGGGGGAGCCCAGCTTAAAGTAAGGGTGGTATGGATGGTAACAGAAATGTAATGAGGGATCTATCACAGCAAATAATCAAATGGGTTGAGCAGATTACAGTCTGAGATATTAAACTAGCTTGTAAGTAGAAAGTCCAAATGAAGAGATGTATAATATGCAATTCAGAG
Organism: Synaphobranchus kaupii; assembly: GCA_029718625.1. Taxonomy (NCBI): domain Eukaryota; kingdom Metazoa; phylum Chordata; class Actinopteri; order Anguilliformes; family Synaphobranchidae; genus Synaphobranchus; species Synaphobranchus kaupii. Next base: position 34,843,502 of record CM056389.1, on the reverse strand, counting down.
GGGCGGGGTGATACATGTGGGGCTCCACTGTGTGGGCTTGAGTCTCTGTACAATACAGTACAACACTGTAATGGAATTAGAATTATGTACTGTAGTAAGTGTGAAATGGCTACTGCTTGTCTGGCTTGACAACTTGTATTATGTAGGGTATTTTACGTTTATCCTTATCCGGCCCTGCCCTATAACTCCCTCTGACTCTTGGTCTCACCTGTAGGAGCAGATTTTTTAACCATTTGGACCAGGGGTCCTCAATCTTATTCAGTAAGGGCCAGTGTGGGTGCAGGCTTTTGTTCCAACAAAGCAGTTGCACACCTGATTCTACTAATAAACCATTAGAGTCTTTGCTAAGGACCTTGATTAGTAGAATCAGGTGTGTTACTGGTTGGTTGGAACAAAAGCCTGCACCCACACCGGCCCTTACTGAGTCAGATTGAGGACCCCTGAGTTGGACAGAGATGCACTACCCCTGACTGCTTCATTCAGCCCTTTGTTTTTCTCCTTCTTCATCCTCTCTTTCATAGGCATCGCTAGCTGAAATAGGGGCATGCACACCCCTCTCCTTTTTGGTTTTGAGACGAGTTGCCCCTCCTTTACCTAACTCACGATGAAAAATGTTTTTGTTCTCGATTACACTCTCACTCTGACGCTGCCTCTGCCTGCGCTCTGCTTGCATGTCAAACAAGATTTGAGATTTAAAACTCAAACTCAGGGCTTATGGCTCATTTTGTGGCAATATTAATAGTTGTCAAGTAGGCCTAAATAGAAACTGTGTTTTACCAAAATAAAATTATAATTTTATCAAATGAAAAAGGGGCAAGCAACCAGAGCACCCCCTTCTGGACGTCTCTGGGATGGGGGAGAACTTGAACTGGACATTCCAAAAGGGAAGGAAAGGGAGGAGAAGTGAAATAAACAGCTATTCTACTATTGTTACTATAATTAATAAATCATTTTATTCAGATTGATCCAAAATATAAATTAAAAATGACAGCAATGTGAAACACTATTGTGCCCTCTTGGGGTCTTTATGGGAAGTGCGGGTTCAGGGTTGCCATCTGTGCTGGATTACTTCCTACTCCTCTACCTGTTGTGTTTGTTTGTGTTGGCCCTGTGGACGTACCTGGGAACGGACACACAGACACCACCTAGCCTGTGTGCTCTTTCTGCAGCGTCTTTGGTTCTTCTCTCTGCGGGCATGGCTGCCTGCAAAGCAAACACAATCTGGTGTCGGTGAGCAAATAGCAGGTGCCAAAGCACATTTGTAGACTGAGAGAGCAATAAACTTCTCTCTCAAAACTGAGATATTTAGAGAGAGAGGGAGAAAGAGAAAGAGATAGATAGTGTGTGTATGTGAGAGAGATCATCTGTGCAGGTTATTGGTAAGAGGTCATTATGAATATTGTTAATAGCAGAGAGAGACTTCTAAAAACAATAATCCAATATGAGTATATCTGATGTAGCTGATATTGTTCTTACTGTTGAGTTATATTTTATGTATTTCTCAATACCATTTCTACGTGAGGTCATGCAAGTAAAGCATATTGAAATTGAAAAAAATAGATTGACAGAGAGCGAGAGCGCGAGAGAGAGAGAGAGAGAGAGAGAGCGAGAGAGAGAGAGAGAGAGAGAGAGAGAGAGAGAGAGAGCGAGCGAGAGAGAGAGAGAGAGAGAGAGCGAGATCCTCCCTCCTTCTTTACTCCTCCCTCTTTTCCCCTCCCCTCTGGGAGTGGAGTGGTGAAGTTTATGCGTGTGTGTGTGTGAGTGACGGCGTGTGTGCGCTTGTGGGTGCTGGAGAGAAACCACGCTCTGGCTCTCAGACACAGAGACAGACCCTGGGAGACGTGCGGCTGGGGGAAACCACATAGCTGGAATATGTTGAGAAGGAAGAGGAGCGTTTCTTTCGGGGGGTTTGGCTGGTAGGTTAGCTTTAGCCTCATATGATAGGAAGACCTGAGGGGGTGAGCATGGTTAAACAGCTCTCTCTCTCTCTTTCTCTCCCTCTCTCTCCCTCTCTTTCTGTCTCTCCCTCTCCCTCTCCCTCTCTCTCTCGCTCTCTCTCTCTCTCTCTTTCTGCCAGTCCAACTCTGACTGCTTCTTGCTCTGACTGGACACATTATGCGATTGAAATGCAAACGCATACATTTGCATGGTCCCGCAGGTCTGTCTGTCATCTCATAATGCTCGGTTTCTTTCTTGTATATTTTAATTGGTTTGCTTCTGTATTTTTGGCTGATGGATTTTTGCGCCATGTTTTTTTCTGTTTGTTTGTTTGTGGTCACACTGTCAGTCAGTACAGAATACTAACAAGGTGACACTTTAAAGTTGTGTTCTTACTACCGAGCCCGATGACGCCTGTTTTGGAAGCTGCCTTTCACTACCAATGACAGAGAAGCTGAATGTTCATTAAAAACCACAGCCCACACACTTTCCCTAAGTGTGCACCATCTTCTTTTGTTGCTCAATGGTTATCACAGGTAAACCTATACACAATGCAAGGCAAGTTATTGTGTGTATGTGTGTTCAAAGTTAACCAAATTATCAGTTGTCATTTTTTTTTTGCCCTGTCATTTTACAGTTTAAAATAGATGTGATCTACCAGAGTGTGTGTGTGGGTGTGTGTACGTGTCTGCGTGCGTGCGTGCGTGCGTGCGTGCGTGCGTGCGTGCGTGCGCGCGCGCGCGTGCTAGTGTGCTACTTCCCTAGCACCTGGACACTCAGATCTCACAAGATCTCAACATGCTCTTGCCTTATCTTGGACCAGAACTTACTGTAGCACTGATTGGTCAGATTCTCAGAGGGGCGTGAAACCGTGACAAGTCTTTTAGCTGGTATACTGTCATTTTCTGGCCTGCATCTCATAACGTATGTTTGAAATGCAGGTTTGAATCGCCACTTCCATATTTGACTGGTTTTCACTTGATGCGATTGGTTTGAATGTATTGGTTAGCGGCCCAAAAAGTGGGCGGGTTTATCATTCTGAACTGCATTGCTTTTGCCAGGCCCATAGCGGATACTTATAAACCAAAGCTAAGGGTTCACCAATAGCTCAAAATTAGCCCTCTGACCCAACCATGTCAACTGCTGTGTGTGGAAAGAGGCTGAGCTGGACTGGACTTGAACACACTGGAATAAACTGGGATGAACTTGACTAAAGTTGATTACATTGGACTGTACTGAACTTGATCAGAATGGACTATATTAAACTGGACTGGACTTTAGCTTGATAAGAATTAAGTGGATTAGACTATAAAAATGGGGCTGTGTCCGAATCAGTGCACTTGCCTACTATTGAGTATTCCAGTTGAGTATACTTTTTAAAAAAGCTCTTAAGTATGCAACAATTCTGAAAATTCAGCATTCCTAATAATCCAGGACGATATACTTATTTCCGGGTTTTCACTGATAATAGTATGGAGGATATTGCTGTCATGTCACTAAACAGTATGCAGTAAGTACTATACTGTATGCTACTACAAAGTAAACCGGACACAGTAGAGAGGGCTCTGATTTGGACACAGCCTGGGTCAGATAAGACTGGACTGGACTGAACTCGTTGAGTATGAGGTGGATTAGACTGGACTGGGCTGTACTGGGCTTGGTTGTCCTAGGTTTGCCTGGACTATTTTTTCTGCATGCACTGGTTCACTTTTCATAGCGTAATGTATTTTTAAAGACTGAAAAACCCTATACTAAGTGCAAAGTCCTTTCTGGGGCATCTGTCAACTTTTTACCTATATTAGCCTCTCGAGACCCAGGAGAAAAAAAGTATTTTCATTTTTTTGACATAGTTCTGGGATGACACAAACATGCTGCAGTGAAAATATTTTTTTAAATATTATTTTTTTGTATTTTTTTGAATGTCTTATAGTGTAGTTTTCAGCATAATGGAATATATGGTTCTTGAGAATAAGACCCCTAGAGGGGACAAAAATGAATTGTCTCGAATAGAGCACAACAGTACTGTGAAGATATGCATCAGGGAGTACAAACGGGCACAGATTCATTGATAACTGTCTTTCACAGTTATCTTCAGCCCCTCCCTGCGGTCTTTCACAGTTATCTTCAGCCCCTCCCTGCGGTCTTTCACAGTTATCTTCAGGCCCTCCCTGCTGTATTTCACAGTTATCTTCTGGTCCTCCCTGTACTCTTTTCCTCTTTTCACTGTGTCAGTTCCACAGCCAGCCCATCTACGGGTTTCACTCTGACTCACAACTCTCCCACCCAAGTTGTCTCAGTCTATATATATATGTGTGTGTGTGTGTGTGTGTGTGTGTGTGTGTGTGTATGTGCGTGTATGTATGTGTGTGTGCATGCTTGTGTGTCTGTGCACATGAAATGCATGTGTCTCTTAGCCCCTACTCTATGAAAAATTAAATATTAATTGCTGCCTTTTCTGCTTGCTTTGTTTAGCAGGCTGTAATCGGGGAGTTTAAACCACCGTTTGGAATGCAATGCATGTTCCTCTTCATACTTTGGAGGCACTCATGGCTTTTAGCATTGATTTCTGGCCTCCAGCTTTTCCACTGAGTCTCGCTTCAGTGCGGGTCGTGTTGTCTGGCAGGCAGAGACAAAACCTGCAGGGGACAGCGCTTACCCACCATGACCTGATCAGCCTGCTATTGCTGCAGTTTTTTAATGAAAAAGAAACAGATATCATAAGAACTACTGTCAAAAGATAGAATCACGCTCGTACAAATACGTGCGCACACACACACACACACACATACACACACACACACACACACACACACACACACACACACACACACACATGAATTGCGTATGTTTCGGCGTATATTTGTAATTTTGCAGAGACACAGAGACTCATGTATGGGGTGAGTGTAATGGGGTCCTTATGTAACTTGAAAATGGAAATAGCCTCTAACACTTTCCATTTCAGTTTTTATAACTTTCATTGTTCTGATCTATTTTCTGGAAATCTGTTCCACATTTATGACACTCACCTAGAAACAGTCTGAGAGAGAGAGAGAGAGATAGAGAGAGACAGAGAGAAGAAAAGAGAGAGAGAGAAGATTTTATTTAAGGAAGACCAAAGACTGCATTTCCCCATCGCTTCCGTGGCAGGCGTTGACAAAAGGCAACATGCGCAGCACCCTTTCCCCAATTTAATGGAACATCAGCAAAGTCACAGTTAATGGTTAAAAAATGCTTGTACGTTGCCAATAAGGCAGTCACCGGCACCTTTGTTGTAGAGGGTTGCACCTGATTTGGCCACTGATTTTCCGATGGGTGGGACCACTACCTGAGTAGGGTGAGTGTGAGGTCGAGTGGGGTGTGTGTGGAAACAGAATGACCGCTGGGGAGTCGGTGCAGTGGCCTGAACGGGTGATAAAAGAGGGTTGTGTAAGATTTTCCTCGGGTGGAAAATATGTACCAACATGTACACGGTTACTTATTTTGGTAAGTGGCGCTTTACTGCTGTTGGTGTATGCTGTAGTCCCTGTAGGTCCTGCTAGTTCAAGGGGCTGGACAAAACTGATTGTTTGAATGACAGGTCTCTGCTCCATTAAACTGTCCTGCTCCTCTGTACTCTACCTGTGCCGGGTCCTCACTGTGTAGGTTTTCATTAAGGGGATGTTGTGTGAGGTTTTAGGATGAGGATGTGGGCAGCCCCGGGCGTGGTGTTCTCACAGGAAGGGCGTATGCTATGTGTCT